>JAGVSQ010002176.1:0-25722 GCA_022683975.1 Rhyacophila evoluta | reverse complement strand
CCGAAAGAGGAGTATATGGATCTCCGCAATGTGAAGACGACTTGACAGATTATTTCTACTTATAGGCTATATATATTCAAATATAAGCAACAAAGAAGTTGAAGAAAACCCGATACAGTTTTTTAATTTTCGTAAAACAGAACTGTCGATAAATGATTTTTCTTCGCCTCGTTGACTGACGTATAAAACCATTTATTGCCAGTAAAAATTGCTGCAAAGTAACGATTATGTATTTTCATATTGGCTACAACAAATTCAACAATTTTGAAGACTAAATTATAGCATGACTTCTCATAACAAAAATAAATCAATAGACAATGCATTGTACTGCGAAGTGTAATAAACAACTTCGAGATTACTAACTTCCTCTCGTAAAACTCGACGGAAATTTTCAATTGAAAATAACTATATACAACTTAAGCTTGACGGCGTATTATTAAGTAAGGTCAGTCAAAAAATCTCTGGAATTTGGAACTTCGCAATGCAAGTATGTAATGCATCATCGGCGGGTCTCCCCACACGTGTCGCTCCCAATAAATATCAGTCAACGACGAGAGGGCTGAGAGGAACGAACAGGATACAAGAGGGGAATGGAGGAACGGGACGCGAAGGAGGGTGAGTTCCATTCATGCGGGCTCGGGCGGCGGCGAAACGGAAAGCCAAAAAGTTATTTTTTAACTAGCGGCTAAATTGGAAGCGGTGCGGCTAGCCGGCCGACTTTCAAGATCAACGATCGAGACGATGCATCACACTTCCAGAGGTACGCTGCAACGCATTCTACAGACACGCTCGTGCTTATTTAAACTTGACAGTCGGATAAACGATGGGCCATCAAGCGGGAGAATTCGTTAATAAGTCTGGGCTATAATACAAGATCATTGAACGTCTGCATACTCGTAAGTTCAGTATAAAGCGAAAATTCATTTTGCGTATTATCAGAATGCTTTCACATATCATGTTTCGGGATTAATTCATCAAAAGCAACACTAACACTCAAGTCCTAATTAAACCCGATGCAACATATATACATATCGTACTATTCTGCAATTGTGGCATAAAATATTTCTTATTATATTATTGGTCAAAATCCACATTTCCAACGAGGAAAACTCTACGAACCCTCACAATTGAAATAGCTATAAATTAAATCGGATGATAATACATTTACGAAGTGATATTACTCGTAGCAATACATCTCCCATCGGCGAGACAACCGCGAGGTGACATCGATATCAATCGAGATGTAAATATTTGCATACGTCGATGTACTAGAAAAGCTGTTCTAAGGAGGCTATGAATTATTCGCACCTATGCACGACAGAATCCAGCGCGAAGAAAGTTATAATCTGTCCGCGGATGAAAACGAAAATCGTGTCACTCAAAGCGAAAGGTTGCAGCCATACTCGATGATTATGTTGTACCAGTTCGCTAAATGAAGTAGGAAACGGCCGACGGAGTGGTCCACTGATTACAGTCGCATCGATAATAGCTTCTTACTTGCATGCTGCGGCGTCGATAACGAACACACGCTACAATGATTATTTATCGCTCGGTGGACTGCATTAGAAACGACATGGTAATGAATACCGGTCACTTCTGTGACCAGACAATGTTCAATCCACCACGGTATACCAAAGCAACATCTCATATATTATACACAATATTTTCCTATTACAACCGATACCGTTATTATCGCAAATCTGTATGAAATTTACAAAAGAAATTTAACTAACACGTTATGGAATTATTTTACTAGTAAAATTAATTTGAATCAAATTATTTAAACGGCATTTGGAACAGTTGCAAGACAAGAAGTATAGTGTTCATTTTCATTAATACCTCTTTGTATAAACTTGAAAAATTATGAGTCATGCTCGTTGCTGAAGAACTGTCACCCTGTTAGTAATAATGCGTAAAACTCATTAAGCAATGGATAACTAAGGCCTTTACGACAAGATGATAGAGTGGACATAGTATTTATTAAGAGCTTTTGCTTCGTTATTTAAAGCTTTTGTGCATGTATGCCATGAATGAAAACGATTAGCGAAAGCTTGAGAGTAACGACGCTAGCCAAAGAGACTTGTGATCGTTAAAGCAGGACACCAAATAAGCCTTCGTCAATAGTCAGAAATGTGTAGCAATGAAATGGCGACAGCACGTGCAGACTGCAGCTGATTTTATGGGAGAGTTTAATTATTTATTTTTTGGTTATACACCATTGGTGAATATTGTTACTTTCCGCTACCTATGGTCTATACCGTAATCAGCACACCTGAGTGCGTGGCAACCGAAGTCTTCAGTAATTTATACATAATCTAAAGACATTCCCGTCAAATAACGTAGATCGTTTCTCGATATCAGAGCTCCGGGATACGCCTGATTAATATCAGGTGTAAGTAAGAACGGGGCAGGTGGATGGTCGACACACTTGGTAGTCTATACCGTAATATGCATACAGACTATCAACTACGGCTTCAAATGGTATTATTTTGATGTCCATTATTCGATTATCGTCTGCGTCTACATAAAAATATACCTTCACATCCGTAACGTTGTACAATTCAATAAGTATTTCAATTTTGGGTATGAAGCCAAGCCTTCTCCTGGAACCAATAACACACGGCCTCCCAAATATGTATAACATCCAACGTAGGCACCACGCTTAACATTACCGAAATCTAAAATTAATAACGAAACTTGTTCATCGACAAGAAAAGAATAAGACGTGACACAGTTTCCCTGAAAGAAGGTACAGAATTAATGTTCTGACACAGTGGGCGATCGTTCACCTATAATGCGCCCGAACAATCACAGTAATGGCGTATAATGCGTATACCAATAAATGTCGCAAATTAATATCATTACTGGCAATAAAATATAATAGCGGCAACCAGCATTGCGAAACTCTCCGCAGGATACTGTTGACGCAAGTGACTGCAACGAATGATTACTTCGCTTTCGATTTAATTCATGTTTAACCTATTGACACTCTTTTCACGAATGCAAATAATAATATTTAAGCTGTGAGTGGCACTAATCGACGTTGGCTTGTGGGTTTTCATCTATGTGATGTCAGTAGAGAATAAACTGCAGTATTTAATTTTAAAGAGTTCAACACGCAACATTGTATTCGTATATGTTTTTTTTTGTAAACATGTAGATCACATTGTCAAACTAGTATTGACACCTCAAGAGTAATACAATTTCAAACATAACTGTAATTTGATAATTTTCAGTTTTACATGTAGAAAATGGCGTATCAAATTGGGGGTAATTTGTTGTTCCACTAAATTAAACAAAACTTAATAAAAATCACGTGTATCTAATTAAAGACAATTAGTCACAAAAAAGGTTTAAGTCTGGGGAGACACAAGATTAATCCCGTGAATAATATATTATATATAAAATATTCAATATATATGTGAGAGTACATCGCGACCGATGTGATATAAGTGATAAACATTTAATGACATACTAGCAGAATAAAGAGATTTCTAACGCATGTTTATCACAACATTATATAAACACAATAAACGATCACAATATTATGGAAACGTCTCTTTAGCAAATTGGCATTAATTTCACATGCTAATAACGATTACGGGAGGATTGAAATCGTATTATTACACCGACCCGGACGTGAGCGTTGCAGATAATGTTTCTCACGTATGATGGCGATAATAATGTACACGCATAATGAAATCTCCTCATAGGCGATTGTTTTGCCAACGCGTAAAAGCACAACACAGCAGCTATTAAAACGAACGGTGCGTCAAGAAAAAAAAAACATAATAAACACACACGAAACTCTCTCAAAGTACACTTTTCACATTCACTTTACGAATAATGATAATTGATCAACAGACAAACAATACATTTTGGCGATTTCAAATCAAAAAACGTGCGGAGAAATTTGATTAATTGAATCTTCAAAATTAGACGCGATTGGTTTGTGTTTGGCAGGAAGGAACTATTGTTCGAATTAATCACGATAACACCACCGTTGTGGCATACATACGAGTATGTATCATATATAATTTAAAAAATAGACTGTGCGACACACGAACATTTAATCTTATAGATAATGTTCATTAAGACATATGTACGACCTCAGCACATTGCGAGGCCAAGATTCGAAGGATGATTTTAAAGACTTTGTTATTTATTACTCTCATTGTTCAAATTATCGAAAATTCTACTTTTCAGTTATATAGAAAAAAATCTAGCGTGTTTAAGCATGCAATTAATATATATATTACTTAGATAGTGCACATTAACTAGTTACCCATCTACCATGTTTTCTAAATGTTCGTCTGTATTTATTAGCGTATAAAATTGTTTCATCGGTTCATGGTATTATGAGGAATCTAATCGAAATATCAGGAGACGACAACTTATGTGAAAGTTAGCGGCAATTATTCATATTCTGAGTTGCTCTATTGTGATCAAGCCTTAATGCAGAAAATATGATGGCTTTCCATCACGGATCAGTAAAAACGAAATTCATCATATTAATTAACAGCAAACACTAAGTGTACGAACCGTGTTCATTTTCCCATATTTCCGGCAAAGTGTTTCGCAGTGCGTTAACAATAGTAGGTACACAAAAGTATGCGATCGGACGAAGAGATATGGAGAGAGATAGACGCAGCACGGTCGCCGCAGCATTAGAAATTGATCGGAGAGAACGATAGGATATCGCTACAACCAGGCGGAAGAGGTTGTAGCAAAGCAATATTGTGTAAGTAATAAGTACAGAGAGAAAACGGAGAGCGGAAAAGCTTTTAGAATTTGAGATCGATCGCTTGGGTGTCGCGTAATTGCACGCTTCGCTAAACTTGCAGTGCGACATTAAAATGGCAGTGGTACTTTTGTATGGCACGAGAACGTCGATATTATGCATATGCTTCAATAGATTTAAAATCCACATTACTTTGAGACCTCTTCCAGCCAGTTTAATCGTATATGATTAGATTAAATAAATATGAACCGATTGTTATACCGTAACAATATTTACTACATAAATTTTTCGCACTACAGATACTACGACGATGCGTTACATAGTAGAAAAAAATACAATAACATATGAAAAAAAATATGCCTCCGAACATATATTTTAACAAATAATCACTTCACTAAGTTTGAGGAAATTAGAAACCCGCCTTCAGGATCGAACACTACTACCGCCAAATTATCATTATCATTATGCAGATACTTTGCAATAATAAATATTTCAAGCAAATGCATATGACTCGATCGTTGAAACGTTTTATAATAATTTCGCGCCGAACAGATATCAATGCAATAATATAATATGTCAATTACTTGTAAACACAATCGTTTGATAAAATTTACAACATAAGGAAAACACGTGTTGTGTAATCAACTTTACTATGCGGAAAATGTCAATCAATTTTTTTGAAAAATACCTGGCATTTTTAAAGACACATTAAAAAAAATAGTAATCATAAATTATTATTATCTTGTGAACAGAGAATCTTTTGAAAAAAAAACAAGTTATTAAGAAATTAATAATACCGACAAGGTAAAATATGAAGGGAAAAAAACATGCGAACGATTTCAATCTAAAATATTCGAAACAACTGCATAATAAGATTATCCCCAGCTAAACAACAATCAAGCAGAACGATACAATATTGCAGTATAACGGACAAACAGCCAACGTCAAGTGCGATCGATGTTAATGGTGAAATAATTTATCTTTGTGAAAATACTGAGATACGGTTAATAACAAATATAATGCGTCGTGGAACTTATTTCTATTCATTTATAATCCATTATGGCTGTACAATAATAAAGTATTAGGAACACAAAGACAGCGTTTGATAAGGGATATATAATTTTATGGATATGTCATTTAATAAGAATAGATGCAGTATAATGCGGTTCGAGGAGGATAATAAATTGCAGAAATCTATACAAATCAACTTTGACGCCTGATCGCGCATTGGAATAATATAAAAATGTATAAATATATCGAACAATAAAGACATTTTTATCAAGAAAATCATCGCTCAGGTTTTAAAAATTCGACCAGATGGGGAATCGAACCCGCATTCCCCGGATCGCTAGGCGCGCACGCTGCCGACAACGCTAACCGGGGAGACTTTATAAATATATAAAGTCGTATACATATTTAAAGAAACTTTGTAATATAACACCATTCCACCGAACATTATAAAAAATCATTGGTAATATTCATTCTGTAATTGGTGATTTTGTATTAAAATAAATCAATCAATCTTTGCGTAATAATTTTATAAGTGGAAACGTCTTTTAATTTTCATTCATAATGTATGTATTGCGAAAAACTTTGTAAAATATGTATATTTGTAATCAATAAGCATAATAAAAATATATATTACAATTCCTTAATCGTTTTGAATAATTCATTGTATACATGTAATAGGATACGTTAACAGTGCAGACGATATATACGTAGTATGGAGATTTAAACCGAAGATGTACGGTACACGGTATTAATTTAGGATTAACATGGCCTCCGTGGGCGGCTTCGTTAGCCTGCATCGCGCACGCAATATTCTAAGCAGCTCGTGAAACGCATCTCTTTATCCACGGACGCAATAAAATAATCCGGTGAACTATCAATAATGCACGACCGTAGGATGCATCTCCCGTTGTAAGCGTTTTGGATCGATTTACTACAATAGCTTAAAAAGCTGTGACACGCTGCGTACGATCATTGTGATCTAGTCGTAATATTTTATAAACTAGAGTTAAACAATAGAAAACTTTTAGAGAAAGTCATTCAAAACGAAAACTTTATTTGTAAGATTCACAAATTTCGTTTTAATAACCCACACTCTGCTTTTCAATAAAATCAGCAGTAGACTAATAATTTAACTGTTTGACAATACGAGTATTGCACCAATACACGTAGACCGATAAAATCGTAAGTATATTGGCAATCAACAAAGCATTCATCATCTTCCTTATTTTTATGTATTTTAATTCTATTATTTAAATCTAGATCAATAAATAATAACACACAACATTTTCCAACTCAAAAAATTACCTTAATGAATGTTGGTGCAATTAAGGAACTCGGATAGATACGCAATTCAATTATCTTATTATCCCACATTATCACCAATCTCGTCTTAAACGAAACTTTTGCAAGCAAACTGCATAGGTCCTATATAGTCTGTTATTGTGTGAATTGCTAACAAGCGGGCGTAGGTGCCTTTTCACTCCGTCCAGCAGTATATCAACAATCTAACATTCGATCAGTTTAAAGTGATGATCATCCACTTAAAAAGCACAGAGAAAATGTGTCTTGATAAATCTGTATACAATTTAAGAAATATGATGATTATTGTTCTAGTATAAATCTTAATTGCTTACTATTTATAGAGTAACAGTCATATATGACATTTTACTAACAAAGATTTTATTGTTATCATTGCATTCGGAATTTTAATGAATAATATTACGTCTCACCACTTCAGGGATAAATTAAGTATTATAATATAACATTTTCTCAATTATTAAATCAAAGAAAAATGAGTAGAGCCTTTGGAAATCATATCAGTTGTCTTTGATAACATTCTAAGCTTTTTCAATTGTATTTCATTGTATAAATATCGAGCCAATATTGATATTTCATTCAATACAGGCAGTAGAATCGCTGGAAATGTATCGACGTGCAGAATTGCAAATAAATTCAATAATCATCTTAGACCGCATTCCGCTTATGCAATAATTGAATCTGTCCGCCCCTGGTAGGAAGGAGTAAGCGCACTGCTGACTACAAGACGTCGAACAGAACTTTACGTATAAAGTATATACATGGATAGGGATGAGACATTAATATCAAATAGATATTTGAAACGGTAATTAACCATCATTGTGTAACAACCGACAAAATTTCATAAAAGTATGCATAATTCAAGTAATGTGGACATGGATTTATCTTTCGATATTTCATAATTTATAAAAGCGATTCGGCCGAAAATCAGCCATGCCATAAGAGGTTAATTTTTAAATCCAAATAACGTAAGTAAAAAAATGGTCCCAATCAGTATGTTAAACGGTAGTGACACCAACATGTATCGAGAATCAGAGATACTTTTGTGGATATTCGGACAATTTTGTAATATTGAAACTCTGCGCTAAGATAATCTATCCTTAAGATTCTCTTTTTTTAAATATTAATAAGTAGTAACAGCATCTACTCAAACCTTTACAATGTTACATTCTGAAATTGTTTTTTTTTTGTTAAAATAGCATCGATTTTTTACCAACTGACTTATTAACTTAATTAACTTAATTTTACTCAAAATAGTTTATATTTTGAGTAAAATTATAACGAATAATTTTCTTACTATTTTCATCTCGCATGAAGCATAAAAGCTCTACCACACTGAACGCGATCTATCTGTATACGTCATCCCACCAAATATGTATAGGCAACCAATCACATCACGGCTGGCTCGATGCGATTGGTCCCCTGCATGCGGTGGGATGACATATCCAGAAAGATCGCGTTCAGTGTGCTAGAACCTTAAAGATCTGCTCGTTTAATAAATCATATTTTTTACAAATACGGTCAGCCAACCATTTATATCCTGAATGTTTCTATCCAATTAGATTCCGCGAAGGTGGTGATGGTTTCATAAGAACCCAAGTTTCCTTGGCCACGGTAAGCGAGCAAATTCAATAAAATAAGATTAATTTCACGATCTATTGTGCGAGAAATTAATTATACTCCGGGACAATCTCAGTACCGATGTAAAACATTGAGATTATTGGTAGCATCCCTAGCACACATTGCCATATAGCACGCGATACAGTGAGCGAGCCTGGAGGTGGCGACTTCCGAGGCGCGCTCGCGGATTATTCACGATGCGAGTGTGTGAGTGTGGCGCCAACCTACAAACGGCGGATTAGCGTCGTCGGCCACCATTAGGAATGCGCCGCCCCCGCCCTTCGCAACAGAACACACACCACACGTGGATCGAAACAATCAAATCGAAACATCCGTAACTTTTGATTAATCGTCCAATAAAATAATTACCGTGATTAAAATTCAGCTTCTAGTGTGAATACATCCATACAAATACAGTACATTTTATTGCATGTTCGTTGTCATTACCAGAAATCTGATATGCAAAATAATTATTATCACGAACAATATTCGAGATAGAAATACTCGATATTTATTGTCAATTTAAATCAAGCACAAGAGGATACGTTAATATGGGCAGGGATTTTGTTTACGAAATCAATTTCTGTTGAGCATCATCAGTCGATAATATTGAATAAGTATTTAAGCATTGTTACACGTACATGTCCATTTTCGGTGAGATTCTTTGGTGAGCAATGAAAACATTTAAGAATAATTATTTATGATGACAGAATATATCTGACAGAATAAAAAATGCACATTTTGCTCATTACCCAAAATTTTGGGCTATACTAACCAGTTACACAACAAGTTGCGCACATTATGCTTTCAGTTTAAAAGTGTGGCATATTTTTCACATTTCGATGGCTTAAAGTGCAAATTTTGCATGTCCGCTTTTTGCTGAAAATTACTTAATAACACCATTTTGTTGCACCATAGTATATGCATGTCCCATATTAATTTGGTAATTCAAAGACATTTAATTAAATATATTGAAAATATGTCCCAAGAAAATTTGACAATTTCATTCGGATCTGAGACACCGCAAAATATATATCTCTGTTATTTTGGACTCAGATCTTTCAAACGTGTGTCGTTCGTAAGCCATTTAGTGAATAAATCGTTTAAAACGCGTTTTATTATTTCAAAACAAATGCCAAAATATTTTCTTTTTACACTGTCCTGTAAAATTTTCCAAATCGACTGATTGAATTTGCACTTTGGGCCATTGATTTGACTATCAGACTTAAATGACGAGTATACTAGCATCATAATAGATATTAAAACATCCATTTCTCATGCTATGGTTGGTAACAAATACTGCTTTGTAAATGCATAAATTTTAAGTCAGATGCAAACAAAAATAATTGATTATATACTATTCGATCGACTCTGGAATATAATTGTCAATGTCACATAGTTGTATTTTTATACATGAATAAATAAATACATATAAAGGATTAATTTCCATATGCAGGCTGGTGGAATAAAGGGGCTGATATGCGAGTGCATCACGAGAGGCGAGTCAGCCAGCAGTGGCGACAATCAGTCGATTCAGAATAGTAATTACAGACGGCGAAGCACTTCATATCATTTTAATTACACTGCGCCTGAGCGTTTTATTCAAACGATAACGCTAACATTAAGATACTTTGTAACAATCTGTGAATCCTTTCATAGGACAGAGTTGAAAAATGATGCCATGAAACAACAATAAAAAATAAGTTTTTTCATTTGGATTTAATATTTTTTATCATTAACACGTCTCGAATCCATGAAATTGTAGATTTTTAATCTCGCGACACAAATCTGAAAAAAATGATGAAATCTTCCGAAAACATTGATTCGAACATTCGATTATTTGTAAAAGTGAATGAGTAAGTACCCAATACTTAGTACCGGTTACTTACATAAAAAGAACTAGTACCCGCGAGTACTCAAAAGGACCGGTTTCGCACATTACCAACTGTATATTAAACACATGACCTACGTGTACCTGCAAATATTTCATTAATATTTTAAATCGCTTGAGGAAACGTCTACAAATCGATCCTCGTAAACTCGTGAAGATATACATAATATCAAAATATTCATATATTATAAATGTAAAGCCTCACACAGTCTTGGAACGCAACTACCGAAATCTACTCTTAAAATGCATTAATTCCACTTAATGTACTTTATGAAAAAAAATTTTAAACCAGAAACCAATTAAAACATAATATAAACTTGAACTACTTGAATCTGCAGACTTCAACAAATATCATCACATTATGAATCGTGTTGTGTATTAGATTTTTATGGTAGATGATTTGATTAATAGATAACCTAATAGTTAAGCTACCGATCCCCATTGTTCATATAGAAGTACAGTACCGAAATATAAATATACGATATCCAACAGCGAAAAGCAAAAACCGTGATTGTTATAAAATCAATTAATAATTGTTTTGAGTTTGTAAAAATATACCTTCGTCGTCTATATATAATATACAAACCTGTCCTATAATCAAGATGCAAGATATACAAAATAAATTAGGAGAAGTACAAAAAACATCTCCTTTTTCTTATATTTGTTGAGTAAACAAAGCACTCCTTTATGACGTGTTGGTGATAAAATTCTATTTTCAGCAATAATATGAGATTAAACACTTAGATTAATCCGTCTACCTTTTATTAAAACGACCTTTTATGATTGCCTTCCACTACAGATACCTCACCATTGGGTCGCGAGCCACATTCGAATCCGCAATGTGTCCTTCGAACGAATATCACGGTGTCTAAATTACACCTAAATATAAAAATCTATTTTTCGTATTATGATACGATGCGTTTTGTCCGATACATTTATTGATTGATGAAGATGCTTTATAATTATGTCTACAGTCAATTAGACACTTTTGGGGTTTAGAAATATTATTATCATTCGGAAGAAGGATCAATATAAAAATAATTTGAAAACTATTACGACTACATACATGAAGCTGAGAAGCAGGCGAATGAAAGTCGCAAAAGTGACAAAATCACTTAATGATGACAACTTGTAGTTAATGTGTTATGTTTATCAGTGATAAATTGAATGTCGTATCTCAAAAGATTAAGGAAATATGGAATTGCATTTCGACGTAAGAACCATAACGCCTTAGGGGCATAAGGATTCTTGTATAAGGAACATAAATTTTATTCTTTTCTACATGTTTCCGATTTACGATTTATTGATTTCATCGATCTGTATGAAAATTATAAGAGTTTAAAAAATAAAAATAAAGTTTTTCGGCTCTCCTGAACATTTCGATTTTGTGACTTGCACCCGCCTGCTTCTCAGCTACAGTATTAATTTAAAACAAACAAAGTAATCTTAACTGACATAGACATTTGTTTTGCGGGATATTGCCTCTCGAGATTCTTCGTTTAAGAGATGTAAATTATAAGAGCGAATGTTTACCTCTTCGTCGCCATGTTAATTACGATTATCTCTCAAGGATAACAGCTGCGAAGAGGCATTATTATTGTTGCGACGGTATTAATATTCGTATTCCTCGTGTCTCGGCGCGGGTGCATTTATCAGCGAGTTTCCCGGATTATAAAAGACAGTGCGAAAACAATAATCTCACCCATAAATGGCAACGGGTTAATATAATACGATACGGATGATCAGTGTCGTACTCAGAAGATGATGGTATATAATACAACTGTAATAAATGTCACGACGGCCAGATGACATATAAAATCTGGACATTTGCTTCAAATTACGAGAGTAAGCGACAACATAGTCAAACTTATCCTGAATTTACTTAACTGACCGTTGAATAAAGTCAATAATGCGGAAAGTATATTTGCGCCATCAATAGGAATGTACAAAAGAGATTATTATGGAAGAAGAGGTATTAAATGACATACACTTGAGGGAAATGAGGAAGACAAGGCACACAGCGCAGTGAATCAGCAAGATTCAAAAATTATGTTTTTTCGCTAGCGGGTTCTTGGAAAAAAAGATGAATATAATTATTTTGAGTTAGGTGGAATAATAGCGTCACCCGATGGTGAAAGGCCATAGACTGCCGGAAAATCCCATAGATTGATGATAATCTGACTAAATTCGAAGGAAAATATATGTAGCAGTCAAATTTAAATTCAATTCAAGTTTATGAGAAGGCGTAACTAGACGAAGACAGTACTAGAGAATCCATGAGGTGGAATAAAACATTGGAAAGGCATACATACATACATATAGTAGAGGACTATAATTGTCATAAGCATACAATTTCAGGAAGAACAGTATCTTGTGTATTCGCTGCCAGACGCCTACTGCGGCCCTGCATATAGCGAATGGCCTGCGTCGCGCGACAGAAGCGAACAATATGATCTACAGGTAAATCTCACCGCAGACCTTGACAGCGACACGGACGTAAATACGATATTTTAGTATTATTATTGTAATAATAATATAATATAACATCGCGAAATGCAATGCCGCATAAAAATATCGACCGAAACGACATTCCTGGGAGGAACAAAGAGAGTAGACACAGTCGTGATAATAATTTACGCCGAGAGGTCGAGGACATTTTCCAGACCACATTTTGCTAACACTAATATCTATTTCACGGATGCACTTAGCCACGACTGATAGGGATTAAATAAGTCAAGACGCGTGCATAACGAACTCACTTTAAAGGTTGCCAATAAAAAAATCCTATCCCTATCACAGAAAATTCCATAATTGGAAAACCAATGCTTGGTTTTCATACCAGAGAAAGATTTCTCATGTCGGCCGTTCTGTCGATCTTAACGAAAACGAAGAGGTGCTTGATTTACAGGCGTTGTGCGTTCAAAGCAGGAAGAAGACGGCTGCGGATAACCCTAGTTAGAAACAGGTACTGGAGGAGACACTAAGCTGAGACAACAATGAAAGTTAACCACGATCACTGGAATCAGCTGTCAACGTTTCGTAATGTTCAGTATGATACATACATTTATTTTAAAAACATTGTGTTTGGGTTGAAAGAACGACATATATCGTATTACGCGGTATGGTAAATAGCTGAGTGTAAAAAATCTTATATTATGAATTCTATAAGATTATTTATATTTATATATTCACCGTCTATCACAGTAATAATTTATATAATTAATAATTACACAATCGTATAAATAATGAATTGGCATTGAAATGATAGTATTTTATTGTAAATGAATAAATTAAATAGAATAAACAAAAAAAAACATCCTACAATAATTGTGTGGAAATATCGATAAAGATTTTATATACATAACATCAAAATTACTGACACGAAAATTAAGCGAAGACAAACTATCTAAATACAAAAAGGATATGTTAATAAAAATAATATTCACCTTCAACATGATTAATATACTTAGAGTTTAGATAAACATTTATTTAAAGAAAGAAAAACAATCGTATTTTTTCTGAATATCCGTGACATTTTGAGAAAGTTCGGCAAAATAATCCCATTAATGTCTCATCGTTCAGCTATGAAACAATAAAATTTATAGCAGCATAAGTTTAATCGTTTATATAAAAATAAGAGACTAAATAATCTGATATTATGTAAAGAAATAGTTTTTTATTAATATTTTTTACAGCTTATATAACAGGAACAGTTATTTATATATTTTTAATAAATGACTCACATATACAAATTGCATAAAGTGATTTGCACTTATGAGAAAATGAATTACTGCTCTAAACAGAAACTCATATAGATCAGCAGTCACGCGTTATATATCGTATATATTTAAAAACAATTATCAACTGACCACGATACCACCTGTATAAGATGGTTATCACTCAAGAATGCCTATTATAAGGTAGTTTAAGTAACAGTTTAAGGTCGCTGCCGTCATAAAATAAATAAATAATAACCGTATGTTAATTTTAATGAACAATTAGACAACGTAAATTTTTAATTATATTTTAAAACATAGTATTTGGATTATTAATGTCTTCATCGGTTTGAATGTGAGATCACTGGTCAGATTACATAATCAACCAGCGTTCAGGAGTAATCAATCTATAAAACGATAATTAATGCGTTCTATTTTTAACCCTCGGTTAAGAACCTCAATATTGAAATAAATACGATTTCTAGACCGACCGCTTTTTGGAATTAACAAAAAGAAAATATATAAATGAGTTAGTTTATTAATTATATTAACGATATTTCCAAGATGAAGTATAATAAATGAATACAAAATCAATCGATACAATATTATATCGTCTTGAATACCTCTGAAAGCGGTTGGGTTATTGATAAGATTGAACTGATACCAAGAATCTGATCATCTGGCTGAATCGGCCAGATCTTGAATTCTAGGCAACATCCCGTCGCATGGCAAATGACGTTAGCTCTATACACACCTTGTTACATTTATTGTAGATACACAAATCAAGTGTTTATTTGATCAAAATATCAGCTGTAGATATTTTTTTTTAATCAGGAATCATGAAGACGAGTGCCGTCACACGTGTTGCGAACACAAGACGGTATCAAGTTATTTTATGAGATTTTTTCCAAATTTGATAAAATAGTAACGGAGGCGAACTTGAAATAGATTTCGAATGATTTTCGTGGAAATTTAATTTCAGCCCACAGAACAATGCTTCAATAATGACCAATGAGTCATTTTCAAAGACAGTACACCGCTAAAGATAATATGCAAATCTGACAATAAGTTTGTAGAATAAGTAGGTTAAGGAGCAGTGTCACTTGAAACGAATAAACAAACAATCAACGAAGCGCAAAGCATTTCTATTTCAATATCAATAAACCTCATATGAAAAGCAAAACAAAGCGGTGCTCGGGAGACCTGGCTGTTATAATAACCTGAGAATTGGTAAGAGAAGACATTGCGGCGTAAACAACAATTTCTCTCAACAGCGAGTGACAATGTTAAATTGTCACTCGAAACTAGCATTTTACATC
This sequence comes from Rhyacophila evoluta, assembly GCA_022683975.1. Classification (NCBI taxonomy): domain Eukaryota; kingdom Metazoa; phylum Arthropoda; class Insecta; order Trichoptera; family Rhyacophilidae; genus Rhyacophila; species Rhyacophila evoluta. The sequence goes on along the minus strand of JAGVSQ010002176.1, from coordinate 10,107 downwards.
TAGGTAAATATTGTTGCAGACGTTGAGTTCATTCGTAGAATGACGGAAGACGGTGCGAGCATGCCACTCGACAGGAGATTAGCACAGCGAGAGCAAACTTTTTCACTAACACCTTCATGTCATATCCAGAACAGTTAGAGAAATTTAAAACGGTGTATGATCAATCGAGAGAATGTAAATATAAATCACAGAAAGAAAAATAAAACGTTTCTCGAATAATAACGGTTGATTTCAAAATATTAATGACCATCAGTTTTATATTATATTGTATAATATAATACCTTGATCAGTAATACATGTGTAGCTATATCCACAGATACGCTAGGATAAAAGTCCATCTATTCATATGAAATCTGTTGAAAAAAAAATCAAATACATTAACAGACAAAAACAGATAACATTACCACTACAATTGCTAAACATACGAACAAAACAATTTAACTGTAAAATGTGAACGAGTGGAACCATTTCCATAAATTCTCCGCCAAAATCTAACAATAACGCGTCGCAGAGTGAGGGGTCGTGACCCCCAATTTGTACACAGCTGGATTAGCATACAAACAAAGAAACGTAGTAGGGAATGATCGTGGCCCACACAAATTGAGCGATTTTCGCTTCGTGTTTATTACTTGACGATTGTAATACAAGTGGACAGACCCGTATCACGTGTTTGAACAAAGATCAAATAAATTGCTCATTAAATATTAATGCACAAATAAATCAAACGAATTAATCTCGAATGGAGAGACATGAATACTGGTTATATTGATTTAACTTCAAATATTTCCAGTCACTGTAGGAAAGATTTTTCCCGGATATTTTTTAATCTCAGTTTTCCATTACACTTAGAGATTTTCATCAATTCAGTTAGAACCTTTATTTTATTTTGTTTACTCTTCATTCCCGTCAAATGAATATCTATAACCATCGAAGTCGTAAAATTTTCATTGGTTAATATATTCTAACGTCTTTTTAATCTAACGCCAAGTATTGTTTGGATATATATAATAATATTAACACTTTCAAATAATATTACCCTTTTTTGTGTAGGTATTATTTTGAAAATATTTTTTTCTAAATTGATACAGGATAAGGACGCCCACCAAAATGGCATGGTGGTTAGATATACGGTCCACTCTCCAACAACTTCATTAAAAATTACATGTAGGATATATATCTACAAAGTTTTAGAAATCTATACAACACGTATAGAATGAAAATAATAAGAATTTCTACTTAAACGTAATATTTTTTGCTACACGAAAATTTAGTGTGTAGCTATCTGTGTCAGATAGTATTTAAAATGTTTTTAAAATAATGTGATTTACTGTTTATCCTTGCTAAAAAGGTTATACAAATAAATACAATAGAACGTGATATACGAGAAAAAAATACTATATTAAAAAATCGACATTATATATAGGTATCAGCAAATTTCCTGTCTTCTGTAAATGCCAAGGAATGCGATGCATCGCGTTCATGTGAGAGAACATCCAAGGTAGGACAACGATGCGCATTGACCATAGCCTAGATACGACACTGGATGCCGTTGATGGTATCCGTAACATTTCAATGAAAAGATCACATCTGAAATATTAGTAACAATTATTTGTAATTTTGGGCGTATAACTAAGCCGGCCGACCTAATCGGGCGAGTGTCGTGGGAAGCCGTTCGTTCGGTAATTCCGTTATCGCTTTTTGCGCAAAGTCCACAGCAAAGAATAATCACATTGCGAAATGAGAAACTGGTCAAGCGTCCCGGGGCATGCTCACCAAATATGTCCCGAACGAATTTACCACCAATTAACTAAAATTACATTAATGCATATCACTTAAATGTATCATTTCGAACAACTGTGAATACCATACTCCGAAATAGACAATACGACATTTGCAATATCAGGATTTGGTTTTGATGATGATGCCGTCTATCGAGGATAGATATTATATATTCATAGGACCATACATATAAATTTAAATAAGAAAAGTCGAGTACCTATCCTACGAATATTTAGAATGCGTAATTTAATAATAGCTTACATTTGATGAAATAGACTTGATTGCATTGATAAAAGCGTAAAAGAAGCACGACGCGCAGCAACGTGATTTTAAAAAATACGGTAATTATTATGACTTGTGCCTAACATGCAATTTAGTGCAGCAACAAGACAACGCATTTGAATAATGGTGTATTACACGTGAGAATCCATTCTATTTTCGTTCAAATTTGTAGGTAAAAATTTCAAGCCAGTTTCACGTATATGGTGATAATATTAAATAAATAGAAGGAGTACAAAAATGTCGGATAATATAATAATAATAAAAATAAATACTAATATACAAAATCCTAATCCCAAACGAATATTTTGTCATGAAGAATGAAAATAGTTTTTCACAGTTGTTCCAGAAATCATCTGAGAAGAAAATCAATATACGGTTCGCATTTTAGGCCAATCTAAATTAGTGCAGGGTATTTGGGATCGTAACATTTCTCGACTAAGCGTCGTCGCATAAAACTAATGAACCAAATTGTTTTGAAAAATATACGCATGCATAGTCCTTTTTTGCAAACATACAGTTGTAACACCAATGCGAAGGAGGCTGAAATCATGTCCAGTGCGCTATTATAATCCTTACTACTCTTGCAGATGATGAACTATAATATTTTAAGTCGTAAAGAGTTACTGAAAGCATATCGACAAGAGGTTTTTTTTATAACATGAGTCGTCAAATCGCATCCTATGACTGTTAAGATCACACCGTGTAGTCTAGTATCCGACAAACCGATTAAATTGATCGACAATAATGTACGCCCATATCGAAATGAAAACGCAACACCGGAGATTGATGAGCGCCATTGAAACTGGCCACGAGAATCGGTTTCATAATAACATAACCAAGGGACACGAGCCGAGCGTGTAGGATTTGTTATTTATCGCAAGACCCGGCGAAAGGCACTACACGACTCTACACACGTGAATGTGGAAATGTCCTACGAAATATAAACTGGAATCTTAAAAGTCTCAGAGGTGAAATTACAACCGTGTAAACGTGAACAGCCGGAAAGCACAGTATTTACATGTTTGGCGAATCTTGTCCGTACATAAATTCGCGGCGTAAATGTTGCATTAACAACTCAACGAGTAAAATATTGATTCCGCACCGAGAACAACATCAGGACCACTTCAAAAATAAAGGAAAATGATAATTTTACAACAGAAGCAGCAATGTGATATTGATCGCATCCGTCGTACTTCGGTAAACTGATTTTCGCTTAGAAAAGCTCGTCAGTCAGTAACTGCAACTAGATATATATAAAATATATTGCTTCTATACTAATCGCATGAATAAGATTCAAGTACACATAATAATTTTAAAAAAATCTCAACTACGAAAAGTAAATTGCTATTATAATTTTATGTTCCATGCCTCAATTAAAAATAAATTGTGAAAAGTCATTAGTTAGGAAAAGATTAACAATCCATATATTGCAATAAGTAATTAAATATCTTCAAACATACTTGGCCTAGATGCAATCTACAATACAACGTTCAAATAACGGAGTTAGCTATAAAAATTGCTAGTTACTAAATACATATAATTGCGACACTTGATTTATCTATTGTCAAAATGGATTTGTACAAGACAAAAGCATAGATTATTAACAGCCCGTTAATATTTAATGAAAAAAAAAACAGCAGGTGAGTGGGTATGCCTGGACATGATTTAAATTAAAATGAAAATAGTCACGGGGGGTCGCGTCGTGTCGTGTCATGTCCACTTGAGAAAGTTTAAGGAGATCGAGGACGTGTGTGCTGAGTCGACGAAAGAATTAGCAAGACCTCAGGTGGCTGTAATGTCAACACTTTAGCGCAAGAAAGCGTTATTTATAGATTAACCGATATATTAATATTCTCCAAATGAAAAAGTGAGTGTCGAACAAATCGATAAAATAATTAAATGAATGTGTATTGAACCTTACAGTCAAAGACGATGCAAAGACCTCGCCTCTTGCACGCGTTGACTTTTCAAAATATTTATCAATTATCAACAGATATTTTTTCACCTCAACGCGTGAGACAAAATAGTGCGAGTTCATAAAGAAAAGTCACTTTCAAAATGGCGAATTAATCAAAGACGTCAGTTGCCAAACGAAAGTTCACAACAGACGCACACGACAATTAGTTTCTCACGGACAGAAATCCCGAAAAGCAATTTTCGTGAACAACGAACGAGCGAATAAATCCACTTCGCATGTTAGCAACAATTAATTCCAAAGTAATTTGTATTTTGGAATGCAACACAAGCCGTTTAATGTTCACACGCTCCGAAGAGAAACAAATTACGTATTGTAAACATCGCTCATCCTATTAAAATAAATAATAATGTAAAATGAAGATGTCATTAGCAATATGGCAATTATTGGCCATGTCACTTTTTGCCTTAGAGCTTTGCGGTAGAAGAGGAAAAGCGAATAAATACGCGTTTAAGTGTCATTTTTCCTTCCTGTCGTGTATGTTATAATTTATATGATATTTAAACATTCATCGCAGTAAAATTCAACAGATTCGAAAAAGTAAAATATTTATTAAATTATAATTTCACGACTTTATTAGGTACAGTCAATTGTTATAGTGTTTGTAATAACGTTATTAAGTTGGCATAACCGAAATGGCTACCAACAAAAGACAACAAAGATGTGGATAAAACTATCAAAAATGGGTTCTTTCAAATAAATTACTAATTTAATAATAAATGTCTCATACCACCATGGTGCCAATCTTCATATCACAAACCATGCATTTTTAGCCGTTGATAAGATGATGACTTACCTGAAAATAAAAGACAACATAATTACAATGTGACACAAAATTACTGAAGTTAAATGCAGAAGAACCTAATGGCCCGTTATCAATTATTTTACCAACTTAAAAACATACTCATATTATATAGCACACTTTTTCCGCCATTAGAATCTTTTGTGGTACTTCTACTAAACTACAAAGATATCTAAAATATGTATCTTTCTAGAAACTTATCGCTCGTTGTTGGTAGTTAAGTTCTGAGAGCAATCTTTCAATATAACATTAAGTGAACGTGATATTATTACTCATTAATAAGTCGCAAAATAAATAAATATTAAAGTAATTTTAATGTTAATACAAAATGACAAAGAAACGTTAGTATAACATTATTTGCAGTAAGAATGTGATCGGATGACATTATTCGCCGAGAACATAATTTGCCGTAAATACAGAAATTAGCATACAGATCAAATAAAATAAATTGTCGTTCTAATAAGGAGTCGACTCTGAATGGCAGAGACACAATTCAATCGACGGAGCGAAATTAATCGGCTGTGTTTACATTATTACAATATCGCATTACCGAAAAGACATCGAGGGATTAGACCCGCCCACGTCGCATCGGTTCTCCGTATGGGGCGAGATACTAAAGTGATAATTGATAATCTGGATTGAAATCCTAAATCAAGGCCAAAAAATCAGTGGTGCATTACTCAAACTAGAGATATTCTGCATTTTTTGTAACAGGCGAAAAAGTATTCTTTCAAATTCAAAATACAATATATTACAAGCAAATAAAAGAATATTAAAGAAGGTATCTAAAAAATTAAGTTTTTTTTACACAGCAACCCTTTGTACCGATTTTTAAAATTTATATTATGTCAAATATATATTCAATATATATTTTGCATAATGAACTGATTACCAACCAAAGAATGAAGTTGGACGGTTTTAAAAGACATATATCAATAAAAATGATTGAGTAATTTTCTATAAACAACAAAAAAGTTTTCAGTATATTGTTAAACAATATATTACATAAATTTTATGCTTGAGATAATGAAAGATAATAAACTTCTTGTATTACGATATGAGGAAACAGTCTTAATGTATTTTAAAATTCTCTCACTACACCACTGGACAAATAAATATATGTATATTACAATTATATCAACTGAAAAAAAAAACTAGAACAATAAATTTTCCAATTTAACAAATTCGACTTTAGTACGCTCCGTAATCGCCTGTTTCTGCCGGAGAATAAAATAAATACATGGAATAATTAATTTATGCAGCCATAGAAAAAAAAACAATCGCAAATATAAATTAAAACTAATATAAATCAACGCCTACAGGAAAACCTCGACTAGTGCAAAAACAGACAAGATGTCTGTCAGCGCTGTGCTCTTAACTCGACGTATTGAATTTTTAATTTGTCAGTACAGATTTTTTATTAAAAAATAAATTGCCAATCGTAATGTGCAAATTATGAAACACGGGGAAAAAATAACGATGGAAACTAATAATAATAACATCGTACATTCTAAATAAAACTAATTAATTATTATCCGGCAGTTTTGACATGGGCAATTCTAATTGATATACCATACAATTATTATATTATACATAAGCCATATACCACTTTTGCTGTCTAATGAATTGTTTAATTGCTGCTAAAAAAATCACATTGAACAAAATGACGGGCTTATAATGAGCTGTCCCTTCGATGGGTTAAAACCAAAATATCTGTAAAACGTTTAACCTTTTAAATTGAATCATAATGTTACATGACGATGAGAAGTCATATGATTATCAAGAATATAATACCAAATAATGGCACGATATCTAAATAAATACTGACAAAACTAATAACTTTATAGTATAGCTAATATAAGCATTGTAAAATATAATTATATCTAACCTGCTACTACAACATAAATGACCTGAAACTTGATTTGAGGTCGATTTAAAATTTACGAGTATATCTGTAATTTCGAGACAGATATTTCGGCTATAAATTTAATTATACACGGCTTACGGAATTTGTATAATTGTAAAATATGTTATACGTAGATACGACACATCGTACATGCCGAATCACCAGTATACCAGAAGACAAACAAAAATGATTGCGTTAAATTTATAGCCGTGCTTCCTACGCGTGTTATAAAAAACATAAAACCTAGTAATAAAGTAAGCTCGAGGCCCTTACAAGTGAGCTCGGTCCGAAGCTACCGTGGGCCGGACGCAACATCAGTGTTCTGCGGGCCATATCTACTGCACAATATCGCTTACGACTTATGATATCGATAGTCGCGTGCAAAGTGGCCGCGGCTGCATACAATGACATGCGGCGAACAAGATAACGGAATGTTGAAAACGTCTTCATAATAATAAGAATAATAATGAAGTGGTCACACGCGTGCGCGGGCGGGGACACAAGGGAAGACAGAATCAGTGGCGCAACAGGGGGCGAGAAAATAAGCCTGTACTAATTTATATAGAACCTTTTATCTATACAATCTTTCTTAAATTTTAGTTGAAAAAAAGATCAAATGCTTTATTTCAATAATTTATATAGAAACACTACTCCCTTCCAGCATTTTATAATCACACCCATATAGTAATAGATGATTTACTGAAGTAAGCGCAACGGCCAATAATTCAATAACATAATAAACCTGGAGAAACAACGATTTCAAAAAAAAAATCTAGCTTACATAACATAACTCAATACACACACCAGTCGTGTAGACATTCAGAATTGCAAACCCAAGAATGCCATTAAAAAGTCAAATCAGTACATATTCAGCCTAACGATGAAATTCTTATAAGCTTAAAAGATTTTTAAATATTATTCTCCAAAAATCCCCATATGATGTAGATGATTAGTGTTTCTTTTCGTCTGCTCTTTATATTTCGCATCTTCTTGAATATCCCCAGCATTAAATTTATACCAACGCCTCTGGTCTTAATTATCAATAACTTATGATTTGGCCTTTCGCTGATACTTCCGCAGTGTGAATATCGCATATCACAGTATAGTTACAGTCGGCATAGTCATACACCACAAGAAAATAATAAATAATACAAAAATTCTTTATGAAATTTAAAACCGCTAATAAAGCTGTATGCAACACTTCGTAAGATTGTATACTCCATTAATAATAAGATGGTAGATTGTGAGCTTTCGAAGACTGCCTACGCATTTTTTTCAGTTATTAATAACACTATGTAAAGTAGGATTTTCCTCTCTAAAGATACTCGTATCCGATAAATAGTTCCGAGAAAAAAGATAATCATCATACGAAGAAAAAATATAATTAAAAAATCGTATGCAAGGTCGTATGAGTTGCGGCACGCAAATTACGCGCGTGCGTAACAGTGATTAATAGCACCAAAAAGAAACTTGGAATTATCATTACGCAACGGAGTAGAAAAATGTATTTCACTTATGTAAACATTTAATCATTTCCCATATGTGAGCAACAATGAACAGAAAAGCATCGTTGAATTGAATGAAAATAAATAAGTGATATATTTTTTTTCATACAATGTTCGCTCCCAAAGTGGAGCATATGGATCTACATAATGTGAAGATATCCACTCCGAAAGTGGAGTATATGGATCTCCGCGATGTGAAGACGTCTTGACAAATTATTTTTACGAGAATCGCATGTCAGACAACCGCTCAATTCAATGGGCATCCAGTCCTGTATTTTTGGATTTTTAAATCCGACAGATGGGAAATCGAACCCGCATTCCCCGGATTACTAGGCGCGCACGCTACCAACTACGCTACGGGAAAGATATATAATATTTAAATACAAAATTAAGACAAACCTTATTCTTAATACATATAATATTAGACACACATAATTCAATATTGTCTCTAAAAGTGTATGCGTAAAACAAATATTATTTCATACTGAGATGATTTTTAGTGCATGCAAATTAATAACAAGTGAGTAAGGCATTTACAATATTATTATTTTATGCATTTATAGATTAATGGGTCAATTGAAATTTTAATGATTATTCCATTATATCGAGTGCTAGTACCACTGCATTTTATTGGACAATATTTTTTTTTCATGGTATATACATATACTATATAGTCCATATTGATCAGTGATATATAGAATAACGTTCATATGAAAAAAGACTAAAGTTTCCGATTTTCAAATAGTTTTGAGAGTAGAAAAACCGGTCAAAATATTTCCATCACAGATAACTGGAGGCAGTTATTTCATATATAGTCCAATACGTGCATTCAATCAGTCAGTAGACATTAATCATTCAATGCTCGACGTGAGTTTTCTTTTGAATAGCTATCCGATAATTATTCAAGTTAATTATGAATAGAGCGTCAGCCTACTTTTCGTAGATTATCCCTTCTGGCTTCGCACTCAGAAATAATGAACGATTGAACGTGTAATATGCAAATGGACCAAACGATTATAATGGTCTGATTGAGAACGCCGGACAAAGACATCGGCGATCAATAATAAATATTTTTAATCGCGATTATTTTTTCCGTGTAGGCCTCGCACAAAATTCATTTAATACACGGTGGTTCGATGAACTTAGCGGCGGCGATATTAATCTGTCCCATGTTTGTAAAAGGATTTTGTGATGGGTGTAACGATACATTTTTGAAAATAATTATATTAGTATTGTGAAGTTTTAATCTCATATATATATATAGAACTGATTTCTTATTAAGGATTTTGTAAGTATAATTTTTAAATAAGCCAATGATTCACTCCCGTAATTCATAGTGTTTTATTACTACTAAATTTAATTACGTCTTGTGATGACAATGAAAATAAATCTTAGAATACAACGGCGTGGACGTAAAATTATGGCGAACAGAGATAAACTAAAGCGATAGAGACTTTCTTAAATACGAATATAAGTCATTGGTTGGCATATTATTTGGATCTACACGATATAGAGACATACCGTAAAAATGTATTTATTGTAAGAGGGGCAAGCGACACTAAAAATACAAATACTTTTTAGACAACTACAAGATTTAAACATTCAATCATCTAATAATTAAACATCACAAAGACGCAGATTAAAACAATGAACTACGCTAAGCCATAGCGTATTATATTAAGGGCAGATGATACTGAATATACGTAATAACACATTCGATTTTACTACACGAAAGAATCAGACAAATTTAACTATGTGGGTCTATCAACCTCACTTATAGTTTTTACTGACAAAATCAATTCTGAATTCATATTTTTGACTGATGGTGCTTGATGGAAATTGATTTTAAATTCTAAAT
>JAGVSQ010002175.1:15181-25724 GCA_022683975.1 Rhyacophila evoluta | reverse complement strand
ATGTGTTTTTTTTTAATTTTTAAAGAGTTTTACTTATTTGGATCAAAATGTAGCTTGGACCTTTTTTGCTTAACCACATCCATAATACATAATGTATTAATATTTGGAGTACTTAATTGATTCAATAATTTAGATTGAATTTATATTTGAATGTTTTATGTAATGTAAAATATATTTGCTTAGTGGATACATTAGTATTTTTTACGTCATCCCTAAATAAAATTATGTAAACCCGCTATCAACTTTTCAGTTTCCTGGCTGGTCTTATTTTTTAGCGGGGATACCGATAAATTCAGTTATTGTTCTTTCCCACGTGTATGCTCTTTGCCCTAACTGTGATTTAATAAGATGTTTTACTTCAAAAACAATTCAGAAAAACTTCTCTTCCTAATATTGCCATTGTTTAGACATTCAATTTGACTGTAGAAATCGTTTTGAAAGATTATGCCGGTAAGTTTAATGAGCTCACTTTTGTTTTTCATTTACGAAAACCTGTGTAAACATAAAATTTAATAATAACTGTACAAAAATGTTAGCAATTTTTTATAATTTATACCTTTTATCAATTAATAGTACATTTAATAATTATATGTTGAAATATTATGATTATTAATATTACTTTAACTAATTATTTGTTAAAAAGTTAACGTTATAAACCACGCCTTTGCGCAAAAAAACTTATCAAATTTAATTCAAATCAGTTACTTTATATTATAATGATAAAAATATTAAGTTCAGAAAAAAAGTTTCTCTTTTGTTTATTCTTAGAAAGTCCAAAAACAGAAACATAATTTAAAACAATCAATGCATTGTTTGCAGGAAAGGGAATAATCTGAACTTTACAAAAAGTACCAACCCATCCTAAATAAAAAAAAAAACTGAAAAAGCCACCAGCAGGCCCACATCGTTTCAATTTATTAGATAAGCTATAATAAAAAAAAAACAATGAAGTTTGCTCTTGCCGTGACTTCTAATGCACTAATAAAATAATTTCTGGATAGTCCTAATATTTATTTTTAGCCATAAAAAATATCAAACATAACTATTTGATGAAATTTATTAACAATAACGATAAAACGTACATTCCATAATACTTGAAAAAATCTTAGATTGAGTTATTTTATAATTATTGAGCCAAGAGAAATATTTTGATTTTTTCTACATTTTATATTGCTTGTTAATTTAATTTTTTTGGGCTATATCCTAAAAAAAATGATACAGTTATTATGATTTTGTCTACCCGAAAACTATTAAACTTAAAATACTACTTATTTGTACGAATTGTGACATCATTTAAACATGGTTTTAGAAAATATCAAAATGTCGATTATATTACCTAGCCCACAAATCTACGCCCACGTAACAGAATTAACCATAGACTGAGAACCATCTAAAGATATCTATGAATATATTTGCCCATCTTAATTCAATAAGTGTTCGCCGTCGTGACAGATGTGTCAATATAAATGAACGTCAAAAGATCAAATATTTTTTATTATTCATATTTACCGTGATTTAATGTGATTTTATTTCTCTGTAAGCATTCGAAACCTATATAACGAGCTTTTACTTGAGTGTTTCTTAACGAATACTTTATCAGCTTTCTACATTAGTTGATTTTTACCTGTCCTTCAATCTGTGACATTTTTGTCGTCTTAAGATGTCAATTTGTATTTAAATAAGACGTGTAATTCTTTGTGTGTGTTTGATTGCAGCCTATATTTTGATTCGGGATGTCTGTCCCTCCATTGGTTTGCAGTACACCTCCACCTCCAGATCATGTTGATGAAATAGTGTATAATGACGAGTTTTCTTTGGATTACGAAGGTAAGTCATATCTAATGTATATAACACTGTATTCAGTGAATTTATGTAAATTAATATGTATGTAGACATATACTGTTTTTGGAATAATTGTTTAACTCTTAAAGCAATTTTAAACAGATTGTAAGTGTAATTTTTTTCTAATTCAATGAATAGAACTCCTTATTACATGTCAATTGAACAGAAAGTGATCAAGTATTTCAAGATTCATTGCAGTTTAACAGTATAGTGTTGTCACATAGGATGGACAATGTCACAATAACAACATAATATATCATTGAATATCTTATTTTTTGTTTCTACTTACTTTTTGTTTTTATTGGGATGAAATTTTGTTTATATACTATTAAAATAATTATAATACTTTACGTTAGAATTGTTTATTAGTCATGTAAATATACTTTGGGGGAAAGTTGCTGCTACTTTCCTAAATAAGTGAAATAAAATATGTTTTATACATCATTAGCACGCTCCTAATTTTGTTTTGTTATTTTGGAAAACAAAACTTGAAAACAGAAAAATATTTGTATCGGTTGGTTTTAAAAATGTATTGGTAATACCAAATGTATTGAGTATACAATTTAAATTTAGTTTGCAGTTTATTTTTCAGTACAAAAACTGTTATTTTATTTAGAAATAGTTGGACTTTTTTTTTTTTTAAATAGATATTTTAGATACTATTGATTATAATTCTACAAGCAAATTAGTTGTTTTGATAGCTAAATTTTGATTATCATACCATTGTTAACATTGATAATATTAGATATTTTATTTTAGCGCATCAGAATATTTACTTGGAATTTTCAATTTTTAGAAGTATCGCCAACTCATCAATATGACTCAAGAGGATATTCATTCAATGATCCTCCATCAGTTAAAGAAACATCACCTGAAGACATAACTACTACTCCGTATACATCTCCTTCAGAAAAATTAAGTGCATTCCCAATCAATAAGAATGAACCAGATGTAGATGGAAATGTTAGCAAAATAGAGCAATGTCTCGAAGATCTTGATAAGTTATCAAATGAGACAGATATTGCACAGCAGCAGAATGATTTTAAAGTGGATGATATTACAAATCATATAATAGAAGATAATGGTATTGAAGATTTGGATTTGAAGCTTGACAGTTTACAATTAGACTTTCAAAATACCAAAGAATCAATAGAGGAAACGTTGAATTCGACTTTTGATGATTTTGGTACCTTTTTGAGTAATAATACACCAAATGATTCCTTAGACAACTCAATTTATCTGCCAATTCCAGGTCTGACTGATAGTAAATCGGATAAACCTCAAAAAATTCATGATATATCATCAGACGGCAGTTTTTCACCCGCCAATGGAGACAACAGCGATTCGGAAATCGGCTGGGAGAATATTCCAGATTTGTCAAATGAAAACACCGATTTAGATAATATATCGACAGATGTTCCCGATATATTTTTCGATACTAGTGTGGTATATCCTGATGCCGATAAAGATTCAACAGAAAATGTCATTAATGATTTACAAGACAATATCAATATATCTGACACATGTCAAACACTGACAGATTCCTCCATTTCCAACAACGATGAGTATACTTCTGATGCTCAGTTTGAACCGATTAACAGTCTCTCTGACACTAAGAAATTGAGTAGCAATATACAACTTTCGGAGATTAATATCAATGATGCGACACTAGATACTTATGATGAAAAAAACATTAACAATTCTGAGGCTGTTACTGATAAGATTCCTTTTGAAAATATCAATACCCATGATTATATGGAACCTGCTCTTGAGGTGGACTTTGTTAGTGATGCATTTAGTACTTTTAGTATAGGTAGTGAGATTCCAATTGATATTGAGCCACTTAATGTAGCTGAAAACCAAGACAATTGTAATGATATTCCGGATGTATTTAAGACTGATTTAAAATCAATTGTCGATGATGATTTTGATGATTTCGCCACATTCCAAACTGATGCAGATTTAAACCTGTTTCCTGAAAACATAAATAATGAATTTGCCAGTAATCTTCTGGAGTCAAAAACTGTCAATTGTGATACTGATATTTGTGATAATGATACATCTGTTTTGAAGAGTGATTCTATCAAAGATGATGTGTCACAATCAGATAATGACGATTTCGGAGATTTTGATACATACGATCCATCATGCGAACCTGTTCAAACAGATATATGTGAATCGACACTTGTTTCATCATCCAAATCATCTGGTTCAATGCACATCACAGAATTTGGCAATTCGAATGATACCGAGATTTATGAAAAGCTTTGCAGTGTTGTGAATGAAATATTCCCTGATGAGAATTATGAGAGTGATAGTTGTAAAGATTGTGAACTGAATACGGCACTGGGTGAGAGTTGGAAGCATCTTAAAGATTATGAAACCGAGCAGTCGTACTTGTTTCAGTGGAATAATTCAGCTAGCCAAAAATCATTACTGAAATCTCTTGGAATCGACTCTAGAAACATAGTAAGTATACTATTTTTCAATAATTAATAATTATTGATGTCTTATTGTCTAAAAGTGCTTAATAAAAATTGATTCAATATTCAAAACTATTTGAAATTTGTTAACCTTTTAGTATTCTTTCATGTGTTCATATACAGATGGTGTTGAATAAGCAAAAGCTTAGTTAGTTGCGTATGAATATTTACAGGTTTTAGTACAATTCTAGCTAAAATACATTAATTGATTGATTGATTAGTGTTCAGGAGCAACAGAAAAGTTTGGTGAATGTGTATGTTACTGCATGGAGTACATATAAAGTTACATACTTACAAAATTCTGTGTGCGATAGAAAAATTAAAGTTGAATATAATGACATCAAAATCAGTTTTTTGACTATGGGTGGAGTTCATCAATATAATAATGACCTATACCACTGTTATAATCAACAAGATATTACAACAATGTTTCGCTGCTGTATGTGCACTTGTTCAATATTGAAAACTAAATTCTCTTGTACACGATTATAATATGCATGTCTGTTTTTACAGCTTAACATTAATGCAATTATACATATTGCACTTAAGATATTACAGTATTTTGCATGCCATTTAATCTAATTTTTCTAGTTATTTGGACCCAAATGGAACACAAACATGCCGAGGTTTGCTGCAAACTTAGGGGTAAATCCTCTTCAGCCGATCAGGCAGATCTCTAATGTGAACACTATATCAGACTATCGTGCTGATGATAGATTAGGTAATGAGGATGATAGTTCAGCAACGATTACTTCAGATTGTAAAGAAAATGATTGGGAAAATGCTACCACTTTATCAACGGCTGATTTACAAGCATGTGAGTAAAAGAATTAAAATCAACTATTTAAATAACTAATATTAATCTTTTTACTAATAAAAAGTTACTAAGCCCAAATTTAAAAAGCTTTCAAATGACTATTGAATTCCTAAATCAACAATGACGAAAATATTAATATATCAATTAAACTGCCCGGGAAGTTAAATACACAAATAAGCGTGTATATAATTTTTATTGAACCACTCTTTGCGGGTAAATAGATGGCTTACTTGGCTTTTGATTTATGAGTAAAGGATTTGAATTTTGCTATTGGATTAGAATTTATATGTATTTGGATCCGGGATTTTTCTGTGATATATAATTAATCCTTGTAATAGTCTTGTTAAAATGCCTACATGAATTGTTCATACCAAGTTGGTGTTTCCCTTTTACTCAGGTAACATGAAAGTGGAAGTCATTCAGTTTATCCTTATTAATTATATTATTAGGCCTACATATTTATGCACAAAATACAAACTATCACTTTTTGCTGATACTTCATTGAACTTAAATATATAAATGTCTTTATCGATCACTATGCAGTTAACAGTATAGATTTATTTACTAGTAATACAATAGTATATTAAATCTTGTGGTTATGTGGTTATCTGATAAGAAAATCTACCAACAATTCTATTATACTGAGTTCATTGCTTTAGTCTCAAACTCAATAATGAAATTTTATTAACTTATTGTTAAAAGAAAAAGATTGGATTGTATTTGGCTTGATTTTTATATTAAACGGCCTTGGGCAAGACTATTGTCTACCTGTCAGTGAGAAATCGTTATCTAGTGATTAGTATTGGCATAATCAATTTATGCGTAATTAATACAACATATAGGCAATCAAAAATTATCTGCGATATTCAAGATTCAAGACTGACTTTAATAATTCAAATCAATATGTCTTCATAATTTATTAGATTTAGTTGCAATAAATTTCCTTAATAATTTACCTCTGGTTGGTTGGAACTAATGTCATCTTTTGAAAAATGTGAAATTTAAATTACAATAGAAATTAAACAAAAAAAATTATGGACATGGAAAACAGATTAGTTCTTTGAGATGATAACAGGGTTATTAATTATTTTTTATGAACATTATTATAATCTATTAACATATTCGATCAATTACAATCTATTTTATTTAACCATATTATTTTAATTAACATTTGTTTAAAAATATCCTGTTATCACCTTTGACTGATTAAAATTATTATCTGTTCTTAAAGTTATTTTTTATGATTCAATATTTGAAAATTTCTCTATAACATGTGATCACTGCACTTTGTGATAATGTTATTGATATTCATCTCTTGTATTTTTGTGGAATTTCCTTACATGTCTTGCTTAAACCACCATGGATTTTACTGCGACCCCTCCTGTTCTACCCTATCATGGTTATGGTTGGTTTCGATTATCTTTGTTATGTTTTTTTTATCACCCCATCCCCATCATTTCTTCATTAAACTAATCCAATAACATTTACACATTTGCCAAAAAACTATTCCATAACCATCCAGCATCCTATGCAGAATCCTTACTCCTAGACCTTGAGCACCTAATGGCAACACTGGATCAAATGACATCTGGTCAGTCAGCCCATTTTAAAATCAGTGATCTTTTTAATAATGGTAAGTAATGTGTCTGGTGTTCCATATATAAAATATTTTAGAAACCTAAATTTATATTGATCCAATCGATACTATAATATAACATGGTATGTATCCATAGATGACGCTTTCATACGCTAGATCTATAGTTTCTAGCTGCCTTCCATCACTAACATTCCTGTCAATAACCTAAAAACATGAAATTTTTATGTTCAAATTTAAAGGTAGGAATGTTATATAATATGCAGTGTGATGGAATTTAATTGAAATTATTGTAGTATAACAGATTTGTAAATTGTGAGTAGATACATCTAATAATGAATTTAATAATCGATGAATCATGAATTTTTCAGGAAATTGTGTAGTAAATTCATTATCTTGAATATTACTGATGCATACTTGAATAAACAAAATAAAATATTATTTTAATCCAAATATGAGTGTTAATAAATTATTCTGATATGTAAGAGGAGCTAGAAAACAATAAACTCCTCTGTTAAAAAACAAATTGGATGTTGGAATTTGTACCAAGTGATAGATTTGGTACAAGTTTTGAGACTAATAAACGCAGTGGTGTAGAATACAAGTTTCTCTCAATTTTATTATCATGTTCATTTAAAAATACTCATTGATTGAAATTGCTTATAGTCTTGATCCGATATCAAATATATATTTTGAATGCTTCTCTTTTTCTAATTTATTATGCTTAATTCATTTATTTCAGCTATTGAAAGAGGCGAAGAACACACAAATATTCCGCACAGCTGCGAGCATGTCACACCGCCTGAGCAGCTTACAAAGTCAGTGAAAAATCCTGCCCACCCAACGATACTGAACATTGGTCGACAGATTAACCTTCCTGAAACACACATCTTCACACCCACTGACTCTGAAACGCCCTGGTCTCACACCATTCATTACGAGACAGATAAAACAATTGATTCCAAAATTGATGATAATAACACATCTCATGCTTTGAAAGCTCAACATTTGGAAGGTGTTGAAATGGATGCTTTTGAAAATTTTACCGATTTTCAAAGTCATTCTAATAATTTTGGCACAGTGACTAATTCGTCGGGTAATGCTGATATATCGCAATATGATTTTCACTTTGTTCTGAATGAAAATCCTCAAGATATACCCCCAAAGGTTAACAGTGATCTAATACAACCACCGCCATTTGTGAATTCCGAAGGTAAAGAAATAGACGATTTTGGAGATTTTCATTCGGCTGAAGCACTTAAACAAGTCTCACAAGTAACTCCTTCAGTACAGCCACTTCACGTTTTAGAACCCGTCAAAGTGATCCCTAATGTTCCGGTCGTCAATTGGCCGGCTCCTGGAGATATAAAATCTTCAGCATTTGAAGAATTTACTGACATTCCGGCTGTGCCACCTCTGCAGCCAATATGGGACAGTGATAAACTTGAGAAACCAGCAAAACTCTTTTCATCAGCACCGACATTTATCCTTAAAGAATCAAAGATTACATCTGAATGTTTCATTGAAGACAATGTTGTAAAAAATTCATCATTAAAAACCAACACATTATCATCTGACTTTGATGAATTCACTGATTTCCAATCTGTAGCAGAAACCGCAAGCAAATTAAGGGTTGACAGTTCTGGACCAAGTTTTACAAGTCAACCTGATATTAAAGAATCAAGTCCAATTTCAAGCATCGATTTAAACAAGAATGTAAGTTTTGATTTGAAGAATGTTAACAATGCTGCAAATGATGATTTTGATGATTTCCAAAGCGTCGAATTTAATTCTGTTCCTTCTGTATCAAAAGAGACCCCAAAATATACATACAGTATACAGTCTTTTCCACGACAAGAATTCGTGCCTAAATATCAAAACAGTTACCCATCATCTACTACTGCAAGAAACTCTGCATCAAAGCCACCAGGTTTTCCCATTGATCAATATAGTAGAACTCCACTTAAGCCAATTTCAGTTCAACAGACAGAAGATTATACGCAGAAAAATGCATCACATCAAATATTACAGCCATTATCACTGGAGAGTTATTCACAAATTAATTGGCCGGATCCAGGAATTGATTTACAAGACCTTTCTCGTTTTAATCCGATTAATTCAATTCAGTCATATACGGAGCCCAAAGAAACATCGGTTAAAAACAATAATTCTCATGGAAATAGTCAAAGTGTTGAAGATGATGGCTGGTCTGATTTTGTATCCATCAAGCCTGCCAGTCAGAATATTAATAAAACTACAACATTTAATGCCACATCTAATAACCATAGCTCTATGGCTAATTCATCAATAGAAGACAGTGAAGATTGGTCCGATTTTGTGAGTAATACAGTGTTACCATCGCGAAATTATAATGAAGTGAAAACAATTAGTCAAAATATACATTCCCAGGCCAACAGTGCTGCTCCTTACAAATATAAAGGAGGTGGTGGCACCGGTTTGAATCCCTCTGTGCCGAAGACGGCAGAGGTCCCTCCTAGTATCAGTGTCCTGCCACATCTGTCTTACTCGACACCCAAAACCAGTGCCAGTAGGAAATATAATAACCATTTTCAGAATTTATAACACCACCGTTTAATGAGAAATGAAAACATTGCCTGAATAATCTCATCTCTCGATGTAAATACCATGGAGCCTCAATACAACAGTGGGAAAAAATGTGTGATACAGTAATTTTAGCACCCAAACTTTCCATATATTATGACTCATACGTGAAAATAAATAATGGGGTTATGCACTTCACGGAAATGACAGTCTTTATTCATAAACTGGGGATTTATCAATGTACCAGCATCCTTTTTATTAATTGAGATATTTTCTGTTCATAAATTAATTGGTTTTATTCTATAAAATTTCTTCAAAGTTGCCATTTTTTTTCTTCTGAACATTGGTATTGATGAATTGCATTGAACGTAGTGATTTGGTCTTTTTGGCTTATACAGTGAGTTTCTTAGTGTTGTTGCAGTTATATATTACTTTTCAACCAAAACCAAATATTATACCTGTATCTTTTTCCGCACAATACTTAGACCATAAGTGAATCAAATTGTAATTTTGTAAATGACAATACGGATTATCTGTATGAAAAAGTTGAGTGATTTATTTTCAATTTTATATTTACTACTATCACTGAAATTGTATACGTAATGAAAATCAAAAATGAAAGTTTACATTGTAAAGCCATGTTTATTTGATGTGCGTATCTATTTTAGACTGGTTCATGTTTTATGATGTGTTAGGTTTGATGAAATGCCATAGAAGTTGTTGTAATAGAAATTATATCATAAATTTGAAATAAAGTTAAATTTAGTACGGCTACCATAGATTTATCACAGAGAAAAGTAACGGCAGCAGCAATCCGCTGTGGATACAGACTAAACACGGTCTTTAATATTACCAATTTCAACATGCTAATTAAATTTCAGCATAAATTTATATGTATAAGTATATCACAGTGTTGTATTGAGGTGAAGATATATCAAATGTGATATAAAATGAGTACCTTCAAGCACTTGTTATTTTGGTGAGTGAAATTATTATGTGTTAGTGATGCAAAATATTTGTCAATTATAGATATCTATTGTCTATAAATTTTCATGTACTTAATATCCAAATAAATTAGTTTTTACAAGACATATTATATTTGTATATAATGAGAGTAATTTGTAATAATAATTATTGTTAATAAGTATTGATTTTAAATATTTTGTATCTTTAAAGTATTAATGGAGTTAATTATCTATGTTGATATTTGTTATTTTGCTCATTGTTTTGTATTTATTTATTTAT
>JAGVSQ010002175.1:0-15171 GCA_022683975.1 Rhyacophila evoluta | reverse complement strand
TTCCGCTGTTTTGCATTTTATTGTCTATTTCCTTCTTACAGCATGTTCTGTATTGATAAAAGACTTAATTTTAATATATAACAAGCCAAATTATTATAAACTTGTCAAATTATCAATCGCATTCTTATGTTGTTTTTCTGAACCAAGTAGTTATTATACAAAAATATTGATAATGTCTTTAATAGGATGAAACACACATTACAAAATGTAGAATGTAGAAATACTGGAAAACTACAAGTGGATATTTACATTATCAGACTTATCTGTGAAATTTGTCGCAGAACTTACTGTACCGTACACCTCGTAAATTGAGAACATGGTATATTTTCCTTTTTTTTTTCTAGAAACAACACTATTTAAAATTATTAATTAATAATTTCACGTAACTTATCATGCTGATGATAAGTTACGTGAAAAACGTTAGTTACGTAAATACTTTTGTTTGATCAACTATGAACTTAATTGGAAACTGTCCAGGAAAATTCACTGGATTTGGATGTTGACATAGTAATTTGTTTTACATTAAAGCAGCAACGTGTGTGAATACACACCTACTTTATAGACAAGTGAATAAATTAGTTGAACTATCTTTTATATTTGATGCCATCACAATGCATATCTTTATATTTTGTTGTAGAATCGATGGAACAATATCAAAAATTGTACATAATGCAAGTACAAACAGATTTTATAATCGCACATATTCACACGAATAAACACCGACCGGGGAATAATTTACTGTTTCAACAAATTAAAATATTATACATGGCTTAATAATTTTAAAATCTTAATATAAAAAAAAACGGTAATTTTTGTAATGTTGGGAGTTTTGGTGCAATTTTCGAGATTTTTAAAAATATATTTAGTTTCTCGAGCAATTTATGTATATGTTGTAGAGTATTTTAAATTTATCAATTTCAATATTGTTTTACAGTATTATAGTTTGTGCAATAATCAATATTGCCCTGACTTGGGTGTTCTCGTTGCATATCTCATCGACTAATGAATTTGTGTTGTCCATAATTCGATTTGTAGATGGTGGACTCTCCCTGAGTATTTAAAAGCAATAATTTTGTTAACTATACCTCATCATGCCCGACAATTAATAACCCCAAATATCTCATTATGAATATTGAAAACAATTTTCATTTATTTATTAGAAATCAGTTTTATACAAGAAAATTAACAATGCTACTCACAATCATTCAGTGGATGGCAAATATGTATCTGAATTGTGGGTAGTATTATCCTGCAGTTGCATAAAATATTTTTTATTGAAAATTATTTAATTAGGAAGAACAATTATATTTTATTTAAGCAGTATTCATTGACATTTATATTTTTGTAAATTCTGGCGAATAAGTGAGTGTATAATTATAATTGTCACCGTTGTATTATTTATTTATTTATTATATTGTATATGTCAAGTCTAGCAATCATACTATTATTCATGTACGTAATAATAACAAAATTGATTAATCCTCATGACCTCCATTTCAAAATAACAAAATATATTTAAATTCTTAAATCCTTATGAAATATTTACGTTGTAATCATATTTAAAAAAATACAGAAAAGCTAAATAAATGACCAATCTCTTTGTTTTATAAATATAAACCAAATTGCAAATTTTGCTGTAGGGCATGTTTACTTAACATTCAAAAGTCTATGTACAGTGTAAATTTCCAGTTATTATAAAACCACACTTACTTACTATAACCAGAACTACTTTAAACAAATATTATCTTTTTGACATTTATATTTATAATTCAGTACAAACAGTAACTGGAGTTTTTTTAAGCTAATGATTTCATAGTCACAATTAATCTTTTTTTCCATTGGCTGTAGGTATATGCAGGAATTGAAATTATCTTATTGACAAATATTATCAGAAGTATAAAGAAGGTAGTAAAATATCTTTTTTGTTGAGGTACTTTATGGGTAGAATACTTCACTATAGAACACTTTGAATGAAATTAATTGAACTTGGTGTGTGATTGTAAAAATTGTTAGATACAAAGTATAGACTCATCAAATTGTTTCTGTAATTAGTTTTAGTTAATTTATTATATAAATACTTTTTTTACTATTTATATCGTGAAATCATTGGTTATATATTTTTGAATGCATTATCTATTCTGTCGAAGTGCTAAAAAGTATATCAATACATTTTAGGCAGTATCATACTTATTTTTACGCTTTGGTTTTTTTCTTTGAAGATACAAGATCTTTGTATGGTACAAGTATTAATACTCTTCTTTTTTTGTTTATACTCTGTAAAAATTACATTACATATTTTGTATTTTCGTGGTGGATAATTTATTGAATGAAACAGTTAATTTAATACCTTTTATACCTTATTCTCTCTGAAAGTGGAGCATATGTATCTCCATGATGTGAAAGTGAAAAATTGACTGTCAGCCAATCGCTAAACTCATTGAGCATCCAGTCCTGCATAGTTAATTTCTTGTATATAGGATTTGAATCCACTTCTGGTGCCAAAGCACATTGCTTATGGCCTTATCAACTTGGCCAATTATGCAACTAATATGTATGTATACCTACGGCTATTGGTTTATTATCCTTTGATAGTGTCTTTCACGAGATGAAAAATATTTGTTATATTTTTAACACAATAATAAAAGTAAATCTGTCATAAGAAATGAATTTAAGTTAGATGATTATTTCCTTTTGGTTTTGAAATATGTATAAATAGTACTTGTCATTAAATATGTCAATAGACACAAAACTCCAATACTTCTCAAAGATCCACAGTTAACAATATGCATATAATACATTATAGATAAACTAAGTATGTATTATATATCTATACCACTTGTTAGGGGAAGTTTATATAGTACAATGATATATCACACTGAGAGAATAAAAACAAAGAATGGGTGAAGTGACAACTTAAAGTAGCATTAGCCTATTTCATATGTTAAAGTCGTTAGTGTTTTCCAGCATTTTGCACTGTGATACTTTACTCAAGAAGTGTATGTAATTGACGAGTTTTTTGAAGTTTTGAAAGAAAAATTTGAGCATTTTAGATTATTGGTATCGTCATAGAATTAACGGCTCAACTGTTCATTCATAATACTTAATTAAATAATTCAGTTCTTAGATTGTTTGCATTCCATTTTGTATAGCCCATTGTTTATGAAAAAAATAATTTATTGCGGTGTTTGGATTTTTTAATAGCTTATTAAATCACATTTTTGTCAATTTGCTATTATTTGTGAAATTCAACATTATATTGGTGGAATAGGCAGAATTTAATTGCTATATAACTGTATTAACATTTAAATTACTTAAACTGATTGGCAACGCAGCTGATGTGTTGTACGAAAACTTAATTCAAACAAAATTCACCATCTGAAATATGGCTTATCCATTCATAAGAGTGAAACATCATGTGACAATAACCATATGAAATCCATTATTAGTTTTTATTAGAAATATAATGTGGACGGTTCTTAGTTTTTCCAGACTTATTTAAGCCTTACATTTACTTGGGATACTTTTGACTTCATATGGATATTATGTACTAAAATTTAATATAATCAAGCTAGGCATTCATTTGAAGTAAACATCCAAGAGGTTTGAGAATTTATTGATGTATTTGATTGAACCGATTGAAAAAAATATTAGTATTTTAGATAATTATAGCAAGTTGTTTATTAGTGAACTATAAAGAAACTTGAATCAGACACATTTAAACAGTAACTTGGTTATAATATTTGTAATATATACATTTTTTTTATAAATTCCTTTGTTTCAATTCTATATAAAGCTTTATTTAGCACACCAGTTGACAGTAAAATATCTCTACATGCTGACTATTTATTATTGTTGCATTAATTATAGGGGGGAAATATTCATCAGTTTCACATATTCCAAAATATATAGGAAAAATGTTCGTTCAAGGTTTTCCTCTGTGTTGAAATAGTTGATGTTAATGAATTATCCATGTAGCTGTTTTTTTTCCATCATGGGTTAGTTTAAATTAGAATGAATAAATGTGTCGTAATGCCTTGATGTTCCAGTTGTATTTTGCAATTTTTCTGAATCTGATAAACAAACCAAAAAGCATGAATTTTTAAAACAAACTCCAAAGATTAATGTATCATTTATTTGTACTGAAATGTACATTCCAATATTATCTAAATTGAATGTGAAAAAGGATCCAACCAAAGGCAATCAAACTGTGAAAAAGCCAACGTAAGATATTTGTTTATTTCTGAATGTTTCAACCAAAATAAACTGAATTTTTTTAGAGATTATACCTGCAATATATTTGATTTAAACTACAGCATGTATAAATATAAATAACCTTTAATTCTGTATTTAGTATACTCTGTATTTATACATATTTAATGAAAATTGACAAAAATCCTGTAAAATGTGTGAGTAGCTTCATTTTAATTATTACTCAAATATATATATTATGAATAATTACTAGCCTTTATGTTATTTATGGATATGTAAATAAAAAACTTTATCGAATAAAACTATTTTATTAACGATGCAACATGTTTTCATGATCTCCGTGGTTCATAATTATCATCTTCCTGTTCTATATTTTCTTTTGGGGATATCGTATTTGATGAAGCCATCTTAGCGACAAGGTTTTCGAGTGCCTCTTTGAACATACACACCTGGAATTCCGGCCACGATATGAACCTGTTGATTGAGAATTTATATTGAATTATGAATTGCACAAAAAATGTGTCTCAAAATGAGCAAAATAGACAGATGGAGATTTATGTTGCAATCAAACTTATTTTAAAAATAAAGTAACAGTCAATAACCTTATATTAATGTCGTGTTGATTATAGTGATTAGCAGTCAAATTAATTTGATAGTTATATAGGAAATATTTACTTTTTGAAGACTGTCAGTTTTTGCTGTGGAGTGAGATCACGAAATTGTGTGAAAATGTTTATGTGAGGTAAAAGAGCATCATCGGTAGTAGGTAAACTCTCCATATTACTGCCAGGTGGATCTTGACCAGTTATAAGCCATACACCACAGCCAGGGATCCACTGCCTAAAATTAAATAATATATTTCTACAAAGCTGATATTGATGTTTAAATTTAATTAAGAGCAGTATCCGATAGCTTGGTCTTCTAATTTTTTCATTATCATATATCTTTAAATTGGTGGTATTATCGAAAGTATGCTGATAAAGCATTAAGCAAATCATAGTTCTAATTGTATGGAATCATGCTATCATTCAGAATAAAAACAACAATATAACTTAATACACTCAATCTTGATTTTACATGATAGATTCATTTGTCTCTTTCCTGATTAAAACACATATGTTTGCGTGAGACTAATACCACAATAATTTGAAATATCACCCTCTTTCATTGATGATTTTTTGTGACCTTTTGAACAAACTTAGTATAACTCTCCTTTGGTCCTTTGGTATAAAAATTAATATACTCATTAGTTGTTGGGTGTGGTGTGGAAACTTTTCAGCCTGTTTCTAATTAGAATGATTTTTGATAAGATGCTTTGCTTGAATTTTGCTTTTTCATCAACATCAAAATGTACTTCACTTCACAGTAATCTCAAAATGAAGACAAGACAAATTCCATAAGTTAATGAGATTTGGGGAATTCCCCAAAAATAAAATTTGCATAGTCAGGTAAAAGCCCAATTGATTATTGTGAAGTTGTGCAAAGTGTAACATGAAAAAAAGAAACTAAAAAAAACCATGTAACTAAATGGAAGGAGTTTTTTCAATTATAGAAAAGATAAAATTATATTTTATACTTACTCCAGCATCGGTATAATCTTATTGTTTCGGTTTGAAAGGTGATGTTTGCAGAAATACCATAATAATGGTAAATGTTCAAAGCTGCAAGGTAGTTTTTTTTTACCGACAATATGCACCAGGTACATATAATCAGAATCAATATTTTTAACCTGTATAAAAATACAATATTATATAAATAACAATGGTTTGATAAAAAAATAAATGGAATTTTGTT
The DNA here is from genome assembly GCA_022683975.1 of Rhyacophila evoluta. Classification (NCBI taxonomy): domain Eukaryota; kingdom Metazoa; phylum Arthropoda; class Insecta; order Trichoptera; family Rhyacophilidae; genus Rhyacophila; species Rhyacophila evoluta. The sequence goes on along the minus strand of JAGVSQ010002175.1, from coordinate 9,168 downwards.
TTGTCTCAAAAAAATCATTCTTCAGGAAATTTCCATTGGGATAATATTGGACCTTATTTTCGATGTCATATCTGCACACCCATGTTCAACTTTTTAAATTTCCAACCTTTTAAATCAGATAGATGTTTCCAATTTTTTTCTGTTATGAATTCGCATTTTGTAGAAGCCAAAAGACGCACAATTTTTTAATCACAATGTAACCATTTTTTTGGCAACAGTATACTAATTATGTTAATTTGTTAATATCTATCTATCTGTTGACTCTGAGTTACAAGAAAATATTTGCTGTGATACAACTAATTATTCATCGAAATGATGAAACTTTGTTTTTCTATCTAATGTAGGTATGTCTAAGATGAAAACAGATTCTAATAATGAATATTTAAGGGCTATCTCGAATAATAATATATTATATATGATATGTATAATAAAACAATAATTATTTATAAGCTACTTTCAAATTTTCATGAAGAATTATCTGTGCTGTGTACCCAAAATTTTAGAAAATAAATGATGATGACTTCTAGTTAATGGTGATTTTTGTCTGTTTCCAATGGTTTATTGGTGGCAGAGAGATGAAGTCCTATCACAAATGATCAAAGAACTTCTTAAGTTTTTGAGGATTTTTGTGTAATAGAAAATCACTTGTAAATGCCGTCATCTCACCTTCGTCAGCTGACAGTAGCATTATTCTACGAGTCTTAACCAACAAAGTAAATTTTAAATTTCCACTTTACTAAAATATTTTTGTTTTAAATAATTTTTTCTATGTGTAAAGTCTTTTGTTTTTTTTTTACTTATTTCCGATACAAAAATGTTTTTTTTTATGATATATATTTTTCATTCTGAGCATTTTATGTTTGGATTTGCATTCGTACGCCTCTCAGCTACATGTAGCTGAGAGGCATATTACATAAAACACAACCAGTTATTAAATACCAAAAATGGAGTACCTTTAAGTTAACCATTTTGTCTTTTTTATACCATGGCAGAAAATCTTTTCGAGGCAATTTTCCAATTAGCTTGTGGTCAAAGAGAAGATCAAATAACACAGGAGCCGGTCGAAGCAAATGAGTTAGGTGACCGGAATCAGGAGAAGGAAACACAGACTAAAAAAATTACAAAAAAAAAAATTAGAACTTAGTTTTAAGTGGTACTTAGTTTATGGATATTGTTCTCATGGATGAGAGTGATGTTTATAAACTTTTAAAAAACTTATAAATACACACTATTTGAGTCCACACTATTTTTAAACAGTTTTGATGGCTTTGTTGAAGGCCCAATTTGTTATAAATTCAATCTTACAATATAAATAGGATTTAGAGCAGGTTTTTCAACGGCGACCAAGTCACCCACAATATCCTCTAGGATAAAACTGTAGTTGATAGAATTATGAAATGGAATGTGGATTGCAGTGTCAATATATTTCAACATTATAGTCATGTTCTTTTTTATGAATCTTAGATTTTTAACACATTTATTTCCCTCAGGGGTAAAACTTGGTGCCACTGCTATTCACAATCTTCACAAATGGCAGGTCACTAAAAGAACTTATATATTTTTTTTACCTATGTGGTGTAAATGAGATCCCATTTTAGCTGATATTGGTGTATGTGTCACTAATAACTACACCGAGGATTGTGAATATGATTTTTTTTTTTAATCCAAATTTAAAACTAACCTGCCAGTAATCTACAAACTATTGGTTGTACATATTTCTTTTTATCATCAATAATGTATCGACTGAACTAAAAAGCTATATTCAATGAAATGATAGTAGTGATAAAGTTAGATACTATAACAATGTGCCAACATTGCAGTTTATATGTTGCGATTTAGATATCTTGGATTTCCAAAATTCATTCAAAATCATTCTTTTAAATTATTACATGGATTATCAGAGGAATATAAATATTTAATAAACAAGCAATGAAATACAAATTAAAATTTAAGAATAATATCTACAGAAATATAATATTTTGAGAACTTTTTATTGGTTACAACTTACTGCTACTCAAATTTTACTTCTGCTGAGATTGACTACAATATCAAACAAAGAAAATTATTTTACTTGTAAAAAAAAATCATGAACTAAGACAATAGATACCACACTCACATAATAGCAAGCGGAAGGAAGAGTGACAAATAATTCAGGCCGTCCTATGGTAATAATACTATTCTGGAAGATGATCCAAAGTATCAAATTGTTGACAAAGCCCAGGGAAGTAAGTGACCCAAGAATCTTCATGCAAACACCTGCAGAAAAATGATTATTATTTTTTTTATATGGAAACATTTATTATTTAAATGCTTGTATTTTGGCAATATACTGCATTTTTGATCTTTGCCATTACGTTTTGCATCCAACTGAACTTTATTAATTTGAATACTGTCCGAAATATAAACATTTCTATGCATAAAAGATCACAAATTATTAAAAATTAGTGTCATTTAACCGCCCTATGCACACAAACGTACGTGATACGCACACTTTGACCGTACAATTCTGCGATATGCCGTATCGCGCACGCGCTTAAGAAAAAAATAATACACTTTAAAACATTAAACAGTACGGCATACGCACACGTTCCGACAACATTTGACAAGTCGTCACAAGTAATTACAGGTAGTTCTTCAAGGGCAAGCGAACTGTGCGGTCGTTTATTTGACATTACGTAATATAGATACCTACTCTTCATTCAAGTCAGGGGCGCGTATATTGTGGTTTATAAAATAAAATGTCATCAGGTATGAGTATGAATAACATTGTATTCATATCTTTACCAAAACAGAGGTGATTTTTTTTTGCACATTTCTCGGAAAGTTACCTGTAGGTAGGGCGGTTAAACCAGACAATGGACACACAAAAAAATGTTAATTTAGATAGTATTTACATACAAGAGTTATGAATCTTAATTAACTTTTACTGCCCGGTGGTGCATAGTGACCAGTACAATTTTATTTTGTCTCTTCAAATTTACTAATTGCAAGATCTTCATATTTAATGCAATTTTTGTAAAAACCCCAATGATTTTAATGACTATTACGAAATAAAAATATTGATAAATATCAACAGAAAAAATCATTACATGTGGGTATTAAATTACATTGCTATGTGTGTTATGGTAGCGTCCATCACTCATATGAATGATGTCATATGTCTCAGAGGGGAAGAAAGGGAGTATTCAAAGCAGTTAAATGAGTCGGCAAAGTATATCTAACTGGACATATTGTCTCTTTTTTCTTTCACTAATTTTGTATTATTTGACTTTTGATACATGGTAAAATTATATTTACCCAATTACAATAATTGATGTGGCTGATTTTGTATAATTTGAATTTTAAAACATATTTTTTTACTGGATTTCAAAAGCCATCACCGTAGCTAAAGGGACAGAAAGGCTGTGTAAAGTGTTAAAAAAAATACTGGTAAATGCCTATGGCACATCTTGATTATTATTGTTAGACGAAGAAAAGCATATACAATGAAACCCCGATTTGACGTTCTTTGAGGGAAAACCTAGGTTGAGGGTTTTAAAAATATAATTCAATATTATCTTTTATTGAGATAATCACACAGAATGCTTTGGTATTTTTGAGTTGTTTACATAAAGCTCTTTCAATGCTAATAAAATAGCTTTCGATTTTCCCAATATATCAATAGCAACTTATTTTACTTATTTATTGTTTTGCAATTAGATGGTCTGAGTTTACCCGTTTTTCACCGGGGAGGTGTTCAGTATAAGACAAGTTTTTGTGGATATTCCACAACTTCACCGGTATTGTGCTCTGAGTTGTATGGTATCATCACCTATCATTTTGCATAACCGTGGCCATGAGTATTGAGTAGTGTAGATGTGAATAAATAAAAATAGACACATATTATGCATCCCAATATTAAATTTAAAGATTTACGATAGCCGTATTTCATAAATTTTGTTTATACATTTAATTGAATTTTAAATATTTTAGCCATAAATTGCGGGAAATGAAAATGTAAAAGCAGATATTAAATGTACTAAATGACGGGACTGCAGACTACACATTTTCTCGCTAATAAATGTGTATTTTGGGCAAGTAAAATCAGGATTCCACTGTTCTGTTATAATCACAAGGTTATAATAAGGTTTGAAAAATATTAACGAAAAAATAAAATAATTTTTTATCAAATTTTCTATTGTTTTCGCATGACTTTATTTTTTTGTGAACAGAACGTTTTTTAAAAAAATGTGAATTATTACTGTTCCAGCATGTATAAAGACAGAATACCAACACCTATATTCTTCAATGCCATCACACAATTAAAAAAAATGTTTACATTCATTTGCGGTGCCTCGATATTAATTATTTTTTTAACAGATATTTTAAATTTCCATTGAGAATAAGATATTCAAAATTGTCATTTGAGATAATGCACTACCTTCAGCAATAATTAAATTTCTTGAAATTCACCTGGTTTAGATGACACACTCAAAACTTTGAATTGAAGAGACTAGCGAAGTAATGTTAAGAAAACATTACAATTGCAAATTGGCAAACTAACCGGCATACACAAAAAGTTGGCAATGAAGACTTTTTCACATTGTTTTGAGAGTAAAGGATCCAGCATGATATGTCGTTGTAGACATTTAGTGCATTTTGCATATCATAATTTGGTTAAAAGTTATTAAAAGAAAACTAAACCATTACCATCATCCCATGACTTTGAAGGTATTCCATGAAGGAGAGATTCTAATCTATTTCCACCATCCATTTTATCCAAATATATTGCTTTCCATATTCCGAAAAAATCTCCAACTGTACAGGTGAATTTGTTAGGATATTCTTCTTGTAATTTCTACAATAAATGAATTTATTTAATACCTGCTGGTACAATAACACAACTATTATAAATATGATTTGAACCTGCCACCACCAGGGCATCAAAGTGTGCATACTTACCAAGGCCGTAATCTAAATACATATTGAAAATATGATAATTTTTGTACAGCTTTGGGACTTACTCGACAATTTACCACGGCAGAGTGAATAACATGGGGTAAATGATTGAACACTTCATTTACTGAAACACCATAAAATTTGCGTAAAATTTAGTCAATTGTCAAAGTCACATATGGAAGTTTACCAGTTTTAAATAATTTAGAATTTAATTGTCAAAATATTTGATGTGTAACATGCGTGGGCGTGACATTTGAAGCAGGTGAATATATGTGTTTTATAGTTGCCAACATAACAAGTTTCGCTCACAATAAAAGAGTGAAAATTTGTGAAATTTCTGTGACTAACTTAATTGGGAACGTCAGTGTAAAATTTTACCCCTATCCCCTAGATAGTGTATGATGTTTACTTACATTCAAAATTCCAGCATGATGCATTGACTTTTCAAATAGTTTCAAGGTCTGAATGTCAAGACCAAGTAGCTCCCTTGTAAGGGTGCCTATTCCTGGATTTACTTCTATGACGGGTACATTGCCTGTTAGTTGGTCCCCGATTAATTTTACCATATCTTTCGCAGTATCTTTAGATACAAGATACAAAGAATCCGGAGTAGATCCATAAATTTTTAACAGACTAGGAGTGACTAAAGATTTGGCTAATTTCAATTCATCTGTGGTATCCATATATTTCAAGACATCAAGTTTTGATGAGATAACTTTTTTATTAGTGTTCAAAGATGCTGTAGCAAATTGTTTGAATTCGATTCCCTTAGGCCGCAAGGTTCTTATCAGTTTTTTAAAGTAGAGACAATTAATAGAAGACATTGCGATTTCTATTTGAATTACTTAGCGAGTGGAACACTGAAATATGTATGTAAGAATATAAAATATTATCACTTGAGTTTGTCAACTGTCAGTTTTCAGGTTAGTTTGGTTATGTTATGTTTGACTTCATTTTGTGCTATTTACAAATGGGGCTGCCAGCCTAACTTTTGGTAGAAAAATAAACTACCGACATTTACTGTTATTACACGAGGTGAAATTAAGACAATATTTATCCAATAAACTTTCATTAATATAAACATAAATAATATCTTTATTAAATAGCACATTTTTATTTGATATTTTCAGATTCAAGTAATCTTTCGTATAAATAGATTCTTCTGTATTCTAATTAGTGGGTAACATTTTTAGAATATTTTTCGTTTTTCCGGAAACGAGAAATTTAAAATTAATATTCCCGGGGATCTATGCAATTTATATGTAAAAAAAAAATAGGAAAGCAAATTGTAAATATTGTCAACATAATTATACAAAAGAATTGTTAGCAAACTACATAGCTTCTTTTTTGATTAAGTCGACAAATAATCATTAGGATTTCTTAATGCTTTTTCACAAATTATGCAAGTATCCTTTGATTCCGCAAGAGAGAAAAAATATATTTGTATTTTCTTCACTTATGCGACTATCTCAAAGAACCAGCTTCTTTTTAAATGCATTCATCCTATTTCTCAATGTGAAAATATCTGTTTAACACTTTCGGCAACTGTTTTAATTCTCCTCTCAGTTCAACAAAGTGTGAAACAAACACTTTCTCTGGATAGCCATCCCATTTTTATGTGGGTAAGGAGATGTTGGCGTTTTGAACTCATACTCATGTACAGTCTCGTAAACAACCAGGGATTACGATTTTCATTTATGATCTTTATGCATCATTCATCTCTGCCTTAAGCTCAGAAGATAGCTACTTTGCAGCGATATGGTCTCGATTAATTGTGCATTAAGTTGACAAAATCTCAGAATGAGCGATATCTTTTATTTTTACAACTACATATCCTGAGAGCTACCCAGTAATGCTAGCAGCACTGTCTGTACACATTCTGACGCACTTTTCCCAGTCTAAGCCCTACACTTCCTCTCTGAAGTCTTCAGTTTTATTATATTTCAGGAAGAAAAATAGAACAAAGTAAAAAAGATTGGTTACTCACATCAGTTGATTCATCAAATTGAATTGCAAAATGTCTTGATTTATTTAGCCCTTCTCAAACTTATTCTTCAATATCGATAGCCATATTGAAGAATAAGTTTGAGAAGATGCAAGATGCATGACGGCCCACAACACTGATGATGGAAAAATTGCTTTACCATTGAATATTACAGGTCGCCGATTTATGATATACAATAGATATTTTAAGAATAAAAACACAATGTGAAAAGTAAACTTGCAGTGCAATGTTTTTAATGGCGCTTAATTTTTAGCACAGGCATTTTAAGCGGCATGCGGACCAGGGGTTGGAAAACCCTACTCTAGTGTAACGGTGTCTACTCCAGAAATATTTTGGGGGGGATTTATTTGCAATGACATGAATGTTAGCAAACTTATCGATGAATATGTATTATATTAGTTTTCTGAATAGTGAGGGGATAAGCCAGGCAATAAATTCTTCACGAAAAATTATAAACCTTATGTTGCTAGGCCTTATCAATTTGGTATCAAGAAAAGGGGGTTAATGGATAACCAAAATAAATTCCGAATGTTAATACATATTCTAGGCTTTTGAGACACAAATACAATTGTAGAAATAAAAACTATAAAAAACTGAAAAATAGTCATTTTTATTTATTGTAACTGTACATAAAAACTGAAATAATATATTTCAAAAGATGTTACATAATACAATTGCTATGGTTAATTAGTGTAACATACATATTATTCCATAATATGGAATATTATTTTACAATAACAAAAAAGTTCATGTTTTGATTATCATCAAATGATGGTATATAAAAATACAATTTCGCAGTTTTCACCTGCATATAATTTATAGTCTGACTTAACCATAAATTTGTACAAATATTCTATTTAAGGTGTTAAATAAACTATTACAGCGGTTAAATGTTAAAAAAATATCAACATCCTTCAATACATAGTTGATATCGCCAAAATAAACATAAGCATACAAAAGATGTCCAGCGCAACTTCATTAATTCAAAATTGAAGGTAGAAGAATTTTAAGAAATAAAATAAATATGAACAACATACGCACTATAACTTATCTTGTTATCAATTGAATTTACATAACACAAAATATTTATGCTTTATAAGATTTTATGACAGTTAATCATGAATTATTAAAAATAAAATATTACACATGTAAGATGATCAGTTTTATTTATTAAAACTTAGTAATCACTATATCAAGAATTATTTTGATTGATAAGAAACAGATGGTTAAAAGTATACTGCAAAATTATATCTGGCTATTTTTTAAGGTTGAGATGGTTGAATTGTATATAAGTGAAATAGTATTGTAAAAAAAATGAGAACATTGATCATAAGCTATGGATAAAAGTTTCACTCTTTGAATCCATTTAGTGTCACGGATACATTCGTGAAACTCTACAAATACATTATATCACCATAAACACAACTACATAGTGTTATGTTATATATCCCGTTTTTCATGGGTAAAAACAAACATAAATGTTTAAATCTATAATAAATTATTCAAAATTTGAATGACGCTAAAATGCTACAAAGAAAAAGATAATAGTATATTGCGTTTAATTAAGATAAATAATAAAAAGAATGATTAATAAGTTCTTAACTAGAATCTAAATAGTCTAAAACCTCATTTGGTAAAGGCCATACTGATAGAGAATGGTCGTTGCATCCTGCGATTATCTGAAAAAAGGTAAAATGAGTAAAATCAAAAACAAAATTACTTTGTATGAGAAATCTACTTAATAATAAATAACCAATCAATATAAAAATAAATAATCATGACTTAGATATAATATTATTGAAACCTGACTATGAGTGGAAAAAATATGTTATATGAACGCAAAGTGATAAATGGCAGTAGGGGTGCAAAATAGTTTAACCGCTGTTTTAGTTTCATTTCATTATGTATTGCACCTTATTTTGTGCTTTTTATTTAAATGTGGTCAAGGTATGCACCAACCTAATAAATAAGCTAACTTGATAAATTAAATAATTAAATAAATAATTAATTAATTAAATAATAGAGTGCCGAATTATATTTTTTGTATTATGCATTCCACGATACTCAATTGTGAATTGTCAGTGATGGAAACAATTTTTTTTATATAATTTAATCTTATCTTTAAGCATCAGCATCCGCAATGAGATGGACGGTTCTGAGTGATCTAATATTATTATATTTAATATTTTCGACTGATGGTGCTTGATGGAAATTGATTTTAAATT
>JAGVSQ010002174.1:1164-24065 GCA_022683975.1 Rhyacophila evoluta | reverse complement strand
TATATACACATTACATACATACATGCATACAAACCTAATAAATATTTGAACGAACATGAACACTCTAGTTTATTGTATATATATTTTTTAAATTAACTTTGTGTAAATTTGTGATTACTGGCAATAGCTTATTATGTAATTAATATATTGCTTTATAACTAAAAATTGTCTATTACGCATTTCATTATTCGAGATAGTGAATACAATAGTTCTCCAGGGAATCCACGAATAAAGAGATTAGAAAAAAGCCTCGTGTAATCGTATAATTTATTATGAAAAACATAATTTGAATCTAATAAATAATATCTGTATAATATTGATATTATTTGAACTCGTGATTTTCCGAGATTAGTTCGTTGATATTCAGTGTTTGAAGTGCTATTTACCTATGAGTGCTAAATAGTATTATTTGCTTTGTCATTCAAATTATTGCTTACATATTTAACACTTGTTGTCCGGAATGGAAATTTCAGCTTAGGCTTTGCATGCGATTTAATTTCGTGATGTTATGCTGTTTCAGCAATTAATGCCAGTCGGTTTTGCAGGTAATGGAGTATAGTATAGAAATGTTATTGAAATTAAGGAGAACATGAAATTGTATTTAATACCTTTATACAAAAAGTTGATACATTTCATATACATGTATAATTTAAAGGAACTGGCCTAATAATGGTTATTAAATAAAGCTGGTCTAAATAATCTTTAACAATGAGTGCTAGGAATAATAATTTATAAATATTGATTGACTGGTTATATTATATATTTTTTTGGAAACGATTTGGAAGAGGGCCTATCTAACATGTGATGTATAAGTTGAAATCTCATTTATACTGGCATTATCGTTAGCTATTGTAAAATCATATTAACTTTTATTTGTTCCAATAATTTCAGTAAATCATTATTTGTCATAAAAATATATGACTTGTATTTTCTGTATCTTTTGAAAATACATTTTCGCTTGAAAATTTGACTGAAATTGTTACTAAATATATCTAAATCGCTACTCACTGCACTTTATAGGTGATTTTTAATAATTTTATCTGTCAATACTCTGGGATATATTCAACAGACTTAATAATAACGATATTTTCTTTAAATTGCATTACGAATAATATGGCTTTCGAATTTGTTTATAATTAACACTCTTGATTGAAGGTGACTGATGGAGATTGATTTTAAATGTGTGTATTGTGCTATTATTACAAAGTAAGTTCGGTTACCGTAGTTGGTAGCGTGCGCGCTTAGTCGAGACGTCTCCACATTGCAGGGATCCATATACTAAATTACCGGAGTGGATATATTCACACTGTGTGGATCTATATGTTCCACTTTGGGAGCGAACATGGTATAAAACAAAAAAATTGACTTTCTCATATTAAAAAAACGCACGTTACTTCTCTCTCACACGTAAACACACGTACAGAATCTTTTAATATTTACTTAAATAATATATTATATGTAAAAAATATGAGCTGTTTTGAGAAAAAATATTGCATATTATGTATCATTTGATGGTGATAATTACTGTAGAATTAAAATATTTCTCATTTTGTAGTTGAATGAAATCAACGAAGAAGAGAACAGAAAAAGATGTAATTTTAGAAAACCTTCTTCGTTTTTTTTTCTCTGGTGACTCATTAGACTGATACAATCAAGACATTGTAGATACCATCGGGTACCATTCACAGAATATAAATAATAATACTCTGGAATTAAAGGATGCTGACTTGACCTAGGACAGTGCAAAATGGCTGGCGGGTGAATTCTGGAAGCGCCATTGGACATCCATATGATCTACGTAAGGAACTGATTTGACAAAAGGATAAGAACAATTTATACTCATAATGCTCTTATATATTGTATAAAAAGTGACTTTATATTTAGTATTGAAACACTTAATATTTTTACCGCTATAAGACAATACTCGAAAAGAAACTTGAAGCCGAAAGTTCAACGTACTTACTTAAATATAACAGCTTTTCAGTTTTATTACTTTTGGCCAAAAAGTGTGCACTTTAAGTTCAGTGAACGCCTCCAAGGACCTTATTATTATGAAATATTCTTGTTTAAACAGGCATATGGCATGTAACTATCACATGGGACAAAAATCAGGTTTGTTCGAATACCACTTCAGAAATATCATACAAAATATTGTGTATAAATGCACGTTGTTACACTAGTTGTTACGTATACTTTAGCTAATAATAATTTAAAGATAGAAAAAAAACATATAAATAATTGTGTTATTATATTAAATTTCTTGATTGTAATAGCGTTTCTTGGAAAAATTCTTGAGGAAAATATTGAACATCTTCCTAGAAATTGTATTTAATTTTTCAGATGTAAACATAAATTATCATTGTTTTTTAAATTGTTTCGATTCTCTGACGTAGTTTAATGTCAGAAGTAACTCAATAAATAACCTCTTTAAAAAAAAAATTGTAGTTTTTGAGACAAATTTATTTTACAATACCGCATTTTAAAATCAAAATAAATATCATGTAATTTCTATACTACGAAATATTTACGTGCTGGTCTCGGGTCAGCGGTATTTTCATTTCAAAACAGTCTTAGTGAATGACAAGTTAAATTTTTTTTATGAAATAATTACAATATGCGCTTAAGCTTTAAACATATAAATTCAAAATTACAATTCTAACCAAAGTTTTGGTTCCTTTTTTATAATATACTTTATTTGCTTAACTCGAGTGGTTCACTTGAAATTTTGAAATAGGTTACATGGTTACGCGCGGGTCATATATTCCGAACCTGGTTTAAATGGTAGCATATTTATTATATCCGCGGTAGCTAATAGTAGTAATATTCAACACACTTAATAATAACAATATTTTCTTTAATTTTCATTACGAATGATTCGGCAGAAACTTTTTCAATTAACACTGTTGATCGAAGGCGATGGATGGAAATTGATATCTAATGTGTTTATTGTGTTATTATTACAAAGTAAGTTCGTTTAACGTAGTTGGTAACGTGCATGCCTTACATTTTGGAAAATGGGGTTCGATTCCCACATCTGTCGGATTTAAAAAAAATCCAAAAATGTAGGACTGAATGCCCATTTGCTCAAATGTCTGATAAACAATTCTTGTGAAAAATATACTGTCAAGACGTTTTCACAATGCGAAGATCCATATACTACTCCTTCGGAGTGGATATCTAGACACTGTATAGACCCAGATGCTCCGATTCGGGAGCGATAATATTTATAAATAAATATTGTGTTTATTTTTTTCTCTGCCCTCACTTTGTTAACGATTTTCAATAAAGTAATTCATAAAAATACAAACATGATAATTCGATCTCAATTTGTGGAAGCATAAATTTCCACCGACTTACACGCATAGACGTGCGCCTAGATTTGTCAAGGATTAAATTAGTGTAAGTAATAGCTTCGTTTGAAATTCGCATAGTCTACTGATTATGAATTTATGAATATCACGATTCCGTAAGCATCTAATTTCATTTTTGTTTCGTTATCATTCTGTAACAATCATGAACGAATTTCGTTTCAAGTTATAAGTTGAGGTGGATATTTGTCTAGTTGTATTGACATATTATATATAAATCGTCTAAATTAATGAAAATATTTACCTTAATTTCAATATTTTTTTGTTAGGTTAATAGATTTTATATTTCCATAATTTATCGAAAATCTTCAATTATTATATCGTGGGTATACTGACAAAACGTAATAAATCAGTTTTGGATAGTTTTTTGTTTTAAATACCAAAATATTTGACGTAGACGTTTGACACTTTATGGTAACACGCAAAAATAATCTCTCTTTCCTTTGTTATTTTTTAATTCTCTTTTTCTTCCTATTTTTATTTACTACGACTTTTACAATATTTTCTTTGTTTTATGTAATATTATGGAAGAATAATATTTAAGAACATAATATGTCGTTTTGTGAATGTATTAAACTAATAATTAATATATTTCCAACATGCAAAAAATAAAATAAATAAATTATAATAATATCAAATTGGTTAGAAATCTCCCCGGTAGCGTAGAGGTTGGCGTGCGCGCCTAGCAATCCGGGAAATGCAAATTCGATTTCCATATCTGTCGGATTTTTTTAAATCTAAAAATATTGCCAATTAGGTTGAACAATTATCTGTCAAACAATTTTCGTAATTGGATTTTTTCGCACTGTTCAGATCCATATGCTCCACTTTGGGAGCAAACATGGTATAAAAAAAGAAGTATATTCAAATACATAATACATTTATTATTTACATTGTCACTGGCGCAAATATGAAATCGATGCCTATAATGCAGTTACTTCAGAATTTGTTTTTATGATTAGATATTTAATTGCGAAACGTATCTCAAAATATACTGATATTTAAAAATTTTCGTATTTTTTTTGTGGCAAGGCCAAATTATAAATTTTGGTTTACTGTCTTTAGTACACGTTGAGGTTAAATTATGAAACGGTATATATCATGATCAAACAACGCGAAGAAATTATAGAAACTATCTTGAATGAAAATCTTATGCAGGAAAATAGTGGGAAATTTAAATTTCAGCTTAATTTAGAACACCCTATACAACAATAAGAATATATGATGTGATGGTATTCTACAATTCTGCCAGTGTTCGTATAGATTGAATGTTACAGTTTAGGTGGTTTTTTAATGATTTTGATGTAGTCAACGTTAGAAATAACCACAATTTTCCAAAACACATAAATATTTTATGTCGATATTATTGCAAATGTATTATATAAACATAGAACAGCGAGTGTTGCAAATAACGTGAATATTCCCGCAATGACAATTTCTAAAAATGAGTGTTGATACGTAGGATCACGGGGATCCTTAAAATGGAGATGACGTTGCATGTAGCTTTATGTTACAGCGTCTAGACTTAATTTGATTTTCCATAATATCAAGATTCTAAATTTCCAAAGTATAGCAAGTGTGCTAAGATTAATATAAGAATGGGTAAATAAAACACAAGTTTTAATCTTCGTAAGCTTTAAGGCTGTGCTTATTTAATATTTGACTCAAATTAATTAAATAGACTTTTTTGTGCCTCCTCTAAAATTCATTTTATGTGGATGACATCCCTTTTCCTTTCCATAGTCGATACTTTAAAAGCAATGTGGCATACTTTTGAATTTGTTTATTTTTCCGTAAAAGAAGTTCAATTTCGCAAAATCATTCCGGTCATACATATCGGCAACATTATATTAAGTAAGAATATTAAAAAAACACACACTTTTTATTGTCTTGCTTAATATTTTCCGGAAACAGAGGACGGCACCCAAAGTAATAAAACCAGTAAGGAGACCTTCACCCAGTAGTAAATTGACATCAACTAATAGTAATAATTATTACTTATAATGCAAGCATGATAGAAATCACATATAAAGCATCAATGGATACCTAAGATATAATTATTCCGCGACGTCCACTATGAGAGAACACTTGAAGCTAATATTTTACAGTTATTTTCTTTCTATTTTTTTTTTGGATACGAATTTATTTATTTCCAAATTAGTGTGACAAACGACTTAATTTATGAAGATATGTCCGATAGTAAGTAATTTATTAATATTTTTTTTATCAAATACTTTAAACGTTTGCTCATCTTTTCAAAATCATTATTCTAAGTTTGAATATTGTGAATCCGCTCTTATTTTAAAGCATTTTAAACAATGTATAAAATTTGAACGCTTTTATTGTATGCAAGTTAATTAATTCTATAAAAGAAAACTAACACTTAGTTTTGTTTATGTAAACCTGATATGCAGCATACAACATAACACAGTGTATAACTTTTGATAACTTTCAGAAGTTAGTTGTTTGTGAAAGATTTCAGGAAAACTTTACACAATGTTAACATGTTATAGCCTATAATAAGCATTGCATTTATGACGAAACTTTCAAATTTAATTTTCCGAACTCTGTCGCTAGCACGCTGTAAAAAATAATTATTTTAATAGCATCGAATGAAGAAGAAGAAGTAATTAACAATGATAGATCATCGGGGAATTTGGGCTCATTTTCGAGAATATTCATGAGTCGAAAGTGTCCAATAACATTAAGCCAAACGTCATTTATTTCGTAAAAATCTATGAATTTAATACAAAATTATGTACGGTTTTCAATTTCGTTTTGACAGTAATTTCTAAATGATACATTTGTTGGCAAAGATACAAAAAATAAAAAAGAAAAACATTTCCAATTTTCACCACACTTTCTCGTTTCTTTAGAGTATTTCAAGATTATTACTTCACAACAGGACAGATGAATGTATTTTAAGCGCAGTCATAGTAATGTTTATTATGAAGATTTTTTTTTCAATCACAAGATTAGAGTTTTATGATTCATTTATTATAATTTAAGGAAGTATACTTATAACATCTCGTAGCTGAGAGGTTAGCGTGCGCGCTTCTCATTCAAGAAATTCAGATTATATTTTTATATTATCTACTGGATTTTGAAAAATCCTAAAATGCAGAAATGGATTCCCAATGGGTTGAGCAATTGGTTGATAACTAATTCTCATAAAAAAAAATCAGGACGTGTCTTTATATTGTGAAAATCCATTTACTCCATTTCGACGTAGATTCGTATGGTCCATTTTTGGAGCGGACATTGTATTATATTTAAAAAAAACATTAGTTCCAAAAACTTTTAAATTTAAAATGTTGTAAATACAAAAATTATCTGAAATTCTTGGCCATGGCATTTGATAAATACAAATACGTCCTAAATAATAGCTTGAAGTATGTATAATTTATTTATGATACTACTCGATACAAACTTCTCTCATTATACTATATATCGTATATAACAACTCAAAAATCATACTTCCAAAAAAAATTAAATACAAGATATTGAGTAGACTTAATCTTGTACTGAAAACTTTTTATAGATTTTAATGAAATTTTAGGATTATTAAAATAATATTTAAGCTTCTGATATAACGAAATTAACTAAAAATTTCTGATACTAATATAATACACTTTTCCAAAGTTTTCAGAGGAGTTTCGTAGTTATTACAGAATAATAACCACTGTCATTCTAAACTAGCCACAAATTACCACTTGTTACGTTTTGAAACTGACAGATATCGGTATTCATAGAATTTTTGACTTGTTACACTTTGGTATCGATAACTGAGGTATCGATATATACATTATTATGCCACTTACTCCATACAACATCATTGTTATTCGAGCTTTCGATTTGAGTATATATGACTGTTAATACAGTTAATTATCGGAAGTCTCAGTTGTCACTCGATCTCTCAAACCGTGGGTCCATATCCTAAATTGGAGTAGAATCTGCGACATCCGGCATAGAGTTTTTAATATACATGCTTATGAACTCAATTGAAGCAAGAGTATTTTTTATCAGGCTCCAATAAGTCAACGGTATTTAAGCATATAAATCATCTAAATTCATTTACCTATTGCATTGTGCTTGCCTGTAGATTTTTAATCACAATTTACGCATAATTAATTTCTGAAATTTGTAAATACAGCTAAGTTATTAGTGGAGACGTGCATTATAAAAAGCTGTGCGTTCACTGTGCCTGCATACTAAATACGTTTGATTACATTTTAAATGTGTCAAACCTAAACTTAGCTTAACTCGACGCGCTTTACGTCATAAAATCGCGTGAAATGAGTGCTTAAATACTATGACGAGTTCACTTTGGTCTTCGCCTTATGCCTATCATAAAAGATTTCGTGTACCTACGTAGAACGATAAAAATGCGTTTTATTTTCATTTTAATATTGCGTTCGATACCCGACCGTTAAATTTTTATTTCTATCAACCGCCGAATATCTCATAAAGACATATTAAAAGAAGTTACGCGTGTTATTTAATGTGGCAATATTAAGAAACGGCCATTTTTTATTCGTACTTATACGAATTTTGGGATATACTGCATAATTATTTCACTTAAAAGATATGATAGATTTAAATTAACATATCTATGGTAATTTTGAAGTAAATTAAATGTATTAATCAACATATTTGAAGGCGAATATTTCAGATGATAGATATCATAAAGTATATGCGTTAACCGTCGTACAAGCAATTTGCTCTGTCTTTAATCAAAGTGAATCACCCATGGTGCTTAAATTATATTTAGTAATCTCACCGTATACCAATTCAACTTATTAATGATTGTTCAGTACTTTCCTAAATTACAAATTTTCTTCTTGGGCACACTAACCAGTTTATTATTGTACTATTCAATTGAGAGATACGCACATAAGAAAAGGCTACACTGTATAATACCAAAATTTAAATAAATTACTATTGTCTTCTACATAAGTCCGTTTTATATTGTAAAAAATACATATGAAAGGAGTGTGTAAATTATGTTTATATTACTTTAGATAAAATGTATTACTGTAAAAGTATGCATATTTGAGACCATATTGTATTTAGTTACATATGACACTTATCATAACGTTGATATCAATGCGTTAGGTAGATAATCTGAACTTTGAGAATTTGAGTCATGTAGCCGGGCTATATCAAAATATTCATATAAATTCAAATCCAAAGCGCAAAAGTTCTTGGTCAAATGGCTTATAATCAGTTTTTGTAAAAAAAATGAAAGTTCAAAGATTGGGATAGAAATTAAATCGTGGATTATTTATTATAAGGTTGTCAATGATAACCATTAATTAATAATAAAATAAAGAGTGAATTGAGAAAATTATGCATAAAAAAAGGTTTATTCCCACAAAGTTTATTTGTATGCCATTTGTGAAATTGATCCATAATAATATGATCTACCGTATAGATATCAATTGTGAAAAGATAACCACTCCAGAAATGGAGTATATGTATCTCTGTATTGTCGTTACTAATGCTAATATTTTTTTTTACGAGAATTGATTGTCAATCAGTTCTTAGCTCTTTGGTCATTCTGTGCTAAATCTTTAGATTTAAAAAATCCAATGACTATGTGAATTGAACCCGCAGTCTTTGGCGAGTAAGTTGACCTCTCAGCATCGGCTGGATTAATCATTTTTTTCCCATCAGAGTCGAATAATATTCTTTTTATTGTGTATACTTATAAAATTAAATAAGCTTTTCAATCTCATTCATATTACTAAAATTCATTCATCGAAAATCTTTATAATTTTCAAATGAATGTCACATCAAAGAAACGCTTGTTTGTGCAAAAATAGAAAATGCCACGAAAAAAAGTAATAAAACCTTAAAAAGTAATTTTATTAAATTTTTGAATATCAAATACAAAGTGAAAAAGTTTTTACATATAAAATATTGATACAGTTTTCAGTTGAAAATGTTTGTTTTTGTTTTTCTCTCTTGGAAGAAATGGCTTGAAAGCATCTTCGTAACTCAATTCGTTGCAATTGGTGTAATAAATCATCAAACAATTCAATATGTCAGTTTATATCCGTAAATAAAAGAAGGAATTTATTACTTTTGCGATATAATAGAAAAACTATCCATCAAATAAAAAGGAAAATTTTTAACATTAGAAGTAAATAAAATTAAAAATCTCTCTCTGAATATTTACTTATAGAGACTCGTATTCTAATCATATATTTTTTCTTAAATGTTGAACTTAAAAAAAATAATATTTATTATTTTTATTTGGATTTTTTTTGAATTTGTGTTTGAAACGTGACTGTTTTTATTTTTTTAATCACTTCCTAGATTTAAGCATATGAAATATACTCATTTATCTTATCGACCTCCGCTAAAAAGAAAGTTTGGCTTGATACATTATAGTTATCTTCCAATTAATGTATTTGTTAGTTTATAAACATAATTATACTATGTTATGTTACACTAAAAGCTATTTTCTTTTACATAATATTATCACTGCTACGTATTAAACTAATTAGATTTTAATATACAGACAAACAATGAAAAGCTGATGAAATAATCGTACGCATATAATATATTATTCATAATGGTATTTATTTGATGGTAGTAGTGTTACTTTGTGTACCATCATAACACAACGTATATACAAAACTCAGACGTACACAACATATGTATACGTTTTTTCAAAGTCAAAACATTTTGCATATAAAATAAAATATATATATGAACGATGATTATTTACAGACGAAATGATCCGCATCAAAATTTGTCTTGGAACGTAAATAAAAGTAAACGGCTGCCCTAGCTTAAATTTGAATTCGTCTCGTTCCATAATATGGAACTTCTGCCATCATTTTTAAAAGGCATAATGAAATAAAATATTTTTTCAGGGTTGGCACAAAAATAAAAAGTGTTGAACATATATAATAATCTTCAAAATGCGAAAAGAATCAAGAAAAAGTCGTTATATTTTATTAATATTAATATAAATATAAAAGTGTTGCAGAGCGAGCTGACATTTTAAATTTGCCGTACTTTTAAATGAGTTTTAAAAATTTCTACGCGTTGTTTGATTGTGTATAACCTGATGCAACGAAAATATTTACTGATGACAGCAATTCAAATTTTACACTACGACTTAATGGCAAAAATGGCTTTCTCTATACCCCATCCAAAGAGTAATCCTCTTGACGTTGTTGAGATTTATGTAACGTTATTTCAGAAATACGGTACAAAATATTTTTTTTTTATCAGTGCACATTTTTTATGCACCCTTAGAATTTGACCCGCGATGATTATTTTTGAAGTGCGCATTTTTATCAACTAGGCCATAGAGGCAATAAGTTACTATGTGGATTTCTACGCATATATTCGATAATTTATCTTCAATGTTTGCTAACGAAAAGAAACAAAAATTACTAGCCTAGTTAAAATACTCGGTATTTAATAACGGCAGATTTAAAATGGCAACTTATTTTGGTACAACCTTAACGAGTAAGTCTGAAATTAATGGACTAGTTATTTTTAAGCTCTATCAAATCAAATCGAGTCCAAATTAAAATTTGTCATTTCCTTTTCGAATTCGTCGGATGAAGTCTATCCATTTACGAAAGTTTTACAATTTATTGTCCTTTGATTCGGTAGGTAAAATTTATGGTAATTACCCGAATTTCTCTTTCACATTTTCCCAATTTGTTTTAATTTACGATCAAAACTTTTGTTATTCAAGTGAAATTTAAGCCACCGACCACTCGGGATGTTTTGAAAATAATACACAGAATATTTTTGGACACATTTAGGACAAACGGTAAATTAATTTTACTCTCCAATTACCGTAATAATTACTTGTTTTCCCTATATTCATATTTTGCCATAAGGGACTGATAATGTTTTAAATAACAAGTGTATCCATATATAATTCACCAGAGCGAGAATGTGATAAATAATTTTATATATTTATATTATTTAATATGTTAGTTACAAAATTTAACATACACGTGTTTTTTTCTCATAAGTAATTCTACGGGTATTAGATTATTTAAACAATACAAATTAAGATAATAAGAATAGTAATAAATAAAAAAATGCATTCCAAAGAACAGTACAGTTTTCAAATAATTAATGTTTTTTCACACTTCTTAACAATATTTGTTTTAAGCACAAAGCATATCGATCTAAAAAAATGCAAAAAATCCTCTCGATCTATATTTTTTACAAAAAATTATTGATAGTTGATGCATATAATCTATTAATTACCATTAAAAGATTGAAATTGCTATAATACTTAGTAATTAACGTGATGTAATAAATTCCAGACTTCAAACAAAAAAGACTTCAATTACTTGTTTTAAAACACATACACATTATTTATACTCATACTAATTAGGTTATGGTCATTTTTCGTTTAGCATGTTTTTTTCAAGAGATTTCATATGTTGTTTGTTAAGCCATAAAATATTACTTGTAATTTTTTTTAATAGTTATTATTGAATATATATAGATCGTCTATTATTGTTTAATTATACAATAAGCTGCGTAATGTGAAAAAACTAAGATAAAAGCTCAGTATTAAATTGTGTTGATTAAACAACTCAAGCTAATTAAAAAGTTAAAAAATACCCCACCGTATATCTCACCTCCTCCATCTAATATATACATCAAAGTTATATAATATATATCTGACGTAGATGTTGAGTTAGGTGCGCGCTTAGTATCCGAGCAATTCGGGTTTGATTTCCATTTGCCGAATTTAAAAAATTAGGACTAAGTAACCCTTGGGTTGAGTAATTGTAAGATAAGCCTTCTTGTGAAAAATAATCTGTCAATACATGTATTCAAATTGCAGAGATCCAGATATATTCCACTTTCAGAGCGGACATATATCGCACTGTGTAGATCAATATGCTACATTTTCGAATGGAGCATGGTTACTGAAAAAATATAATAGTGAAAATATATTCTTATTAAATGATTCATTTAAAAAAATATTTACTTAGAGTGTTGTCGAAGTCGGCGATGAAGGTGTTCATATAAATCAATTAGGAGAACATCCCCTACAAAAACTTGAAAAGTTGTTCTCTTCTTTGCTTGAAGAAAACAATCTAACTGTTTAAGTCTATGAGCCATTTAAACTTCGTATTATCTTTACTAACCAAAATAGCGAACAATCACAAATGAAAACTTTTTCTTTACAAATAGTTTACCGTTCTTAGCAATTATGTATCATTATATAATATATTAAATTCAAAAATGATAGTATATAGCAAAGTATTGTATTATTAAATTAGGACAGTAAAACGTATTGTCACATCCTTCTTTCAAACTTAAAAGCTAAATTTATACACTATTTCAGCATTTTCAGATTACATCCTTTTGAAAGAACGTGTATTAAGTTGTATAAATTCTGATTATCGAATAAAAACCATATTGAAAGATTGAAAGTTAGTTCCTTTTTCCTTTCCACAGTCAATATATCGTGTCACCAATATTGCCAAGAAAAAGTTAAACATATTTTTATTGGGTCAACATATTGTAGATTAGTAATACGGTAAATAAAACATGTAGATACATCGAATTCTTTTAGGTGCCAATGCAAATTTCTCAAATGCCACTTATTAGTAATATTTAAAATATTCCTACGCATATGAGTGATCTTTAAAAGAATCTTTGCTACATCAATTGAATGAAAATATTTAATTGCATGATTATAACACAGAAAGAAAACTATCGAATATCAATAAATATATACGTTATTATCAACTGTATCATACTCACCAATGAATAAACATCACGCTTTAGTTTACGCTGTTATATAAACTTCTTAAGAATAGTATAAAACTATATCAGTAATTTAAGTAGTAACCCAACTTTCGGTACATTTCATTGAAATAATATAATACATCGTCGCCAATATAGCAGCAACACGTATTTCAACTTTTTGGTTTATGTCACTCTGTAAATTATAGTTTTTTTTTTGCTATTTATTATACTATTAGCATGTATTTGTATTAGTACTGGTAAATATGTTTATGAGACATTAACATATGTTGATGCAAAAATGTTATAGTGATAAGTTGAACTGCTGTAAGTTGAGTTTAGATTGCGTTTAATCAAGTGAATATCTGTAAATATACATTATTGCGCCATTGATTCATGTTGATCAATGATTTTCTCGTTTTTTTATTACATAAATTAAAATTATGCATAAATAAACAATAATGTATACACCTAATGATATTAAAATAAGTATCATAAATAATAAATGTACCGACTTAAAATAACAGAATTCTACTATGTCAACTGAGTTTACAGCATCTGAACGCGCATAACTACCTTTTCAGTATCGCAAGGAAAGGTTTAACAAAATTGACATATTACGTACGTTTGCTTCTTTCATTGTATGTATGATACATGTTTACATATATATTTAACTATCTCATAACATTGAGCAAATATGATGTTATTTCAACTCGTCTTAGAGTACACATAATGTTTATACATAGTTATAATCACAGGCCAAAATGCATACATTTTATTTTATTCTAGCACATTGACTAAATCCTATTTGCCATCCCTGGATTAATGTTCAATATATTATATATCTAATAATACATGTGGTCTAACAACGTGATTTGTGTTTTAGTTTTTTGGCAGCAACAAAAGCAATTACACAACATCTATTTGCTCTACATTAGAGTAAATGACGAGAAAGATAAATATTTTTCAATTTATATTATGTAATACGTTATTTTGTTTGTTTAAACTTTGATTAGTATTTTGTAATACTTTTTACAATTAATATTTACTATTATACAATTTTAATTTCTTTTTCGTCTTATTGTAGAAATATTTACGGTTGAGAATACTTCTTTTTTCTGAAACTAGAAATTATGTATGACTTTAAAGTTTTTGTTGGCTATAAAAAACATTCAAATAGTTTTTGCTTATTTTAGTTAATTTAACACATTGTTTACGGTATGCACAAATTCGTGCGTTTTAGAAACCGTCTGTTGCGGTGGTGTGCACATTTTTGTGCTCGTCAGTAACATTCAACTTTTTTTATAAAAATCACACGTTTGGCTTTATTGATACGCGATGCATATTTTGGAGTTTGTGGACAAACTTTGGGTCGATTAATTAATGCGTTCTAATTTTATACATGTGTGTGACATTTTTGAAAAAACATACCCGTAAATAGTTTGTATAGTCCAAAATACCAACACAACGCAGTTGAAATGAATTTAGAGATGCAATAACAAACTAAATATTTTATCCATTATATATGATAGATGAATTACACAAGACAATATTAAAATTTAAATATATATGTATGTCAAACTTGAACTGAAAATATTAGCAAGCTTGATTTTTATGACTACGGATGCTGAATAAGATCAAGATCTGTGTATATAATTGTCGACAAAGAAAGGGGAATGAGAAAATGATTATATTGAGGAATATTTATAGCGATGTTATTAACGGCAGTCCCTTTTCTTCGTTGTGAATAAAAATGATTTTCTCGTTTGTCCGAGAATATGTAAATATAGGCATTATTAAATAAACGAAACCTTAAAAGTAAGATAAAACAATAAATGTGAGAGTAAATTAAAAATTTCTTACATTTTTTCAAAATTAGAATAATTGACAAAATTTTAATACAGAAGCTACGATAAAATAGGTCCATTCTTTTCAAAAACGTTATTATATTTATATATTATGAAATTGTTTACTGGTAAATAATACCTCATAATTTGGCGTAGGTGCCTCGCATCCGGAAAATACGCGTTTAATTCCCAGATCTGATTGATGCTTTTTTAAATATAAATATGAATACTGGATGCTTTTGGGTGGGGTGTAATAAAAAAATTTCGTGATAAATAATCTACCGAGGCATATATTCAGATTACGAAGATCCACTTCCGTACTACTAAACGTAACTACCGCGGAGCAGTTGGAACGAACTGGCCTAAGCGCACAAATCATTGGGGCGCAAAATTGAAACTAAATAATAAACTCTAGGCGACGTATGGCTGAAATAAAATTAAGATAAAGTTACATTACGTGAGCTAAAAATTCTAAAAACTATCATTTTTGGTGAAGTAATTTATATAACATAATTAATTACACGCGAGCTAAAAAAACAAGAAATTATAATTTTGTGAAGCTAGTTGTATTACGCGACATCGTTTCTCGATCAAATATCTAAAACGTTCTCCGCGGAAAATTTTCGATATACATGAAAATCTTTAAAACGAATCATCACTTAACTCGAAGTTTAAGTGTATGAAAGATACATAGGAATTTTATAAAGAAAAGAAATTTCGCCAGAACTTCTCCCGAGTGCACCGATTTTACTTGCTCCAGGGCGCTGAATATGTAGCTACGCCACTGAGACCCATATACGAGTACTCTACTTTCGAAGCGTAGATCTTTGCACAATGTAGAAACATATGCTTCACTTTTGGATCAAACATTGTAATAAATATATATTTATAAAAAAACAACTATTGTGACGTATTATAGCACATTCAAATGGTGCGAGTTATATTCGTTTTTTTATCATATTTTTCAGTAGTTGTGATTTATGAAAATATGATTATCTCGGTTATGAATAAATGACAATGCTTAAAAAGAACCTTCAGAAATAAAATTGATCCCGGAGCTTTGGCTCAAAAGAATTTTACCTCAACTGACCCTTCTCAAACGAACGGTTTTGTTAAAAGACTTTTCCATGATTGATAGCAAAAGTATAAAGCAACATTTGTATCACGTAATCCTGATAAAATAACACATATGTTAAAATGAGTATAACAATTATACTATTGCATTTACCATGTACAATTTATGTAACGATTATTTCGTTCTTTTTCGTAATGGTTACCGTGTAATAATACAATAGTTACTATATTCATAAATACAATATTTTGTTATTCGAGTATTGGACTCTTTGTGCTATTATATGGATAAAGCTAAGCAGAAGACATTCAATCTACATGGTGACACACAAGAGAAAAACGCCATTGAAATTTTAAAGAAACAAATTTACATTTAAATAATTAATATTTTCGACTGATAGTGCTTCATGGAAATTGATTTTAAATTCTAAATTATTTAAAACTGGTAAACTTTCATATGTGAGATCACTGTTAGCGACCCGGGATTCGCCTTTTGGCATCTTCAGGCTACATTGTATGTGGGCGGTGAGCGAACATTTATTTGTTTTCATTCATTTATTGAAGCGAAATTTACATTTAGTATGAGCTTTATATTATTAAGACTGTTATATAAAATTTAAATACCTACAAGGGATAAAATATATCTTTCTTGATTATTAGATTAAAAAAAATGTACTTCTTTAAAAGTTATTTAATGTTTTGTGAGTGCTAATTAAAAACTTTGTTTTTTTGCGTTTGGATTTTTATTAATATTATATCAGTATTTGTCAAAAAAAACTTTTTTTTGCGTATTTTGTTTACAAATAAAACAATATATCGACATAATGCAACACAATTATATGCACGTATATGTATTGAATGTGAAAGTAGCATTATGATAATAATTATAATTTAGGATAGGTATGGTCAAAAGTTTATTTAACAAAAGTTTATGAGTAACCTTATATTTAATATTTAAAGCCGAAAACGTTTGAGCCAGATGGACTTTTGTAGATATTGTCAGCATCTTGATTATCAAAAAAAATCTTACAACAATTTTTTAATGTTTCCACATTCACTTCTTTACATAAACTATTTTTTCCATTATATAGAGGGTTCAAATGTATTTAAAATAACACACATCTTTAAACAAACATATTAAAACAAAGTTCTCTTTAAATTTATTATTATTATCGTTTAAAGTTAATACTTTAGAAGGGAGATAGTTAGCTTGTCAGTATACAAGGTTCGAATTGTTTTAATAATGATTTTAACATTATGTGTCTCACACAGCTTTGTTAAAACGTATTTTTAAACGGATAATGCTATGCTATATCGTATAAGCATCTATAAAATATTATCCCTTATTGTGCAAATTTCCTGCGACATATTTCTTGGAGCGTGTGAAAATACGTAACTCGTTACGAAATAAACTAAACATCAAATGGGTTTAGGAAATTAAGGAAGGCTGCGTTATTACAAAATTCTATATAAAATTTTAATAAAAACACCATAAAAACTTTCAGTAGATTGGCTTGGTATAAATCCTCATCTAAAATAAATTCATATCATGATATTAATTTTTTTTTTAATTGTTACAAAAAACACTATTATACACAACGTCAAATTTTCAATACGTATTTAGCAAACATAACATATTTTACTATATTTGATATGAATAGATTATTTTTATGGTACATCTTTCTTTAGATATGAACATAATTGAAGGGGGTGTCTTTTTCTTGTATACATATGAAAGACGGATGCTAAAATAAAGGAAGTTAATTATTTTATATTTAGCAAATGCTCGATGATTTTTTTTTCAAAAAAAAGATTTTTCACTTAGCTAATTCATAATTATAATATCGTGTATAGTAATTGCAAATGATAACTGTTTTTGAACAATCTTTTCTCTTAAAACTAAGAATAAAGCGCAAGAATTTGTCATTATTTAGACAACTATCAGATAAACCCAAGGCGTTGATTGATTTCCAAGGATTAATTAAAAGAATGTAAGGATCAACCTAGAAAGCTTAACAGAATTGAATAGTGAAGTTAAGGGAAAAACCGAGGAAATCAGATACACTATTTGAAACAGGATTATTTACGATGTGATTGTTGCATTATTATTATTTTAATAAAATTTTAAAATGTGAAATATACGAATATTACTTTAACTGCCAAAGATTATCTGGACAGATTATTCAGAATCGATTTACAGCCAAACGCTCAAATTGCTATTGAATGTAGCTACCATCCATCCTACCCGTCTTCACACCTGGTCTCACATATCCTGGAGCTCTGATATCGAGAAGTGATCTACTTTATTTGATAGAAATATCCTGGGATTAAATGTAAATTGCCCACGACTTTGATTAGTGTGCTGAAGTTAAAAACAAGCAAATTAAAAAACAGAAATTTACTTTAAAAGACTTACCTGGTGAAGCAATTGTGTAAAGGAATCACACGTATTGCGCCGTAAACTCTTAAAAGAAATTTAATAAGTCCTTGTAGTAACTACGTGAAATGTATTGGTCCCGCTGACTTTAACAGCTGATTATATCAACGAGTTACTCTTCCTGTTCCGCGCACATTCTTGGACATTCCTACAGTTTGCAATAAATATCCTGTTCTAGATGACCACATCGACATCTTGACTGCCTAACAGGGCCGAACTGAAACAGCTTTAAAACTGTGAGCTTAAGTTTTGTAAATTCACATAAGTTTAAGCATTTAATTTACTCAGAATAATAGCATTGTTTTGCGTTGGCGTGTTGAAAATGTATATGTTCACGTTTTCCGATAATATATACATTTTCTCACTAAAAATGTTATTTATAAATTATACGTTTCCACTTTTGGTGAGCCTAAGATTGAAACGACGTAAAAGCAATAGATTAAACCTGCTTAAAAGGGATAAAAAAAAACATATTCACTGGACCAAAAGCCTTTGTAAAAATATTTTCCGAAAGGTTGCGCGCGCAGTCGAATGCTTAACCCTCTTCTCATAGAAATGATAAGGGTTGAGACATCTCTTGCATTAGTATACGCCAGACGGCTGACGGGGTATGTTGTGCATATCACTATACTGAAAATTTAAATATTGTTGTTAAAAGACGCGATTTATTGAAATGTTTTTAACGTGAACGACCGAACAAAACAGTACTACGTAAAAAATATGACAACGCATTTGTAAACGAATGTGTTTTAATAAGAGGTCTTAAATTATGTTGATTATTATCAATTCACATTCATAAACTATGTTTTCTTTATTTTTAATTAATTATATTCTAACTAATTTACACAAAATACTTAATATCCAATGTTTTTATTTTGCGGCACAGTTTTGTACTGTAGTGTTGTTTAGTTGATAAAACATCTGAATTAAATTAAAAATTATATTGAAAATTGTGCAATTACTGTATGTTTTACGTCTTCATATATGTTTGGCTGTATTACGTGAAGTAATGAAACTGCAAAGAAGTTATCAGAGTGTTGCAAGAACTGTATTGAAGTGCCTTAAATTATGCGTGAATATAAGAATTTTCACAATTGCTATTTTTTCTTCTAAAAATACGTTTATTTGACACGTGGGTTCAGGTTATTAATGGTGGATTAAATGTTATATATTCTATTCAAAATCATAGGCTAAACGCATGGCTAACAATATATTTTTTTAAATAATTAAGTAAGTTGTTTTACAGACATACTATAAAAATGCATTACGAGAGATAGTGCGTTAGGTATAATTTATAAATATTTATTACTGAATACATCGAAAGTTTGTTAACTTGGCAGTCGAGTATATAAGCGCGTACAATTCATTGACGTCAGAGTTTTCAGTTCAAATCCCGTAACTGTATTAAGCAATATGTTTTCAGATTATACTTAAAATGGAATATGAATAATTCAGTTGTGAATTTGACGAAAAACCTTCCAAAAACAATGTATTAATATATGTTTTCACATGAGATACATCAATTCAACACGCGTTGAAGGAGATATGGTATTTAGTTTTAAGCAAATACGATTTATTTATCGATATTGATAGTTATAATCATGTATATATGATATGCGAATATCTTTTCAATACACTTATTGTTTTTTATAAATCTCTTGTATGAACTCAAGGTTCGGCGCAGGCGATAACTTATCCTAAAAGCTTCTTCGTGTATTTTCCATAAGTTCTTGCATGCGAGCTTTCAGTTTTAAAGCGTCGACCCAAATCCTCTTGAGCTTTCACAGGCTTTTTTATGCCCAGTATATGTAGTTTGCAGCTACTTACATTTATTTTGATATCGATATGATAAAAGCATATTGACCGTAAATTATTGCGGTATGTATTTGTAAATCAATATAAGGACCTCAAAGTCTTTTAACTCTCTTGACTGTAAATGAAATGTACTAGTAAAAAATTTAATTATTCTTTTAAAATATTTCAATAATAAAGGAAAATGAATGAAATATATGTTATATTAACTTCTTTTGTATAAAACTAAAAAAAGTATTAATAACTTATTTATTTTATACTTAATTCTACTAACATATATTTATATTATAGAAACAAATTAAATATAAGGGCTTATAAAAAATATTTTTCCTTTATTTGAATTAATAAAAATATAATGTTATGATGAATATTATCGTAAAATTAAATATATTTATGGAAAATTTCACACAATACAAATGAACTCAGTGAAATTTATCAACTACTACTGACATTGTCCTGCACATTGAAAAATAGTATTTATAAATTCAGGAGGGTACCGAAATGAACTTATATCACTATTGCAAAATGTAAAGGAGAAGATTGTGAACAAGTATTTTCTTTAAAACAACTATTTTACATGGCAACCAGTAAAAAAACAATTTCAAAAATAATGAAGAGAAAAATATATATATTGAAAAACATATTATGTGGCTATTTTATCGAAAAAATACTTGGATATAATAAATAATCTCTTTTAAATTGTGTCCTAGTGGAATAAGTTCACGTTGAAAATGCTCCCCTCAATTATTATTCGCAACATAGTGTAATTAAATAAATGATGATTTCACCTCCAGTTTATTAAATAATCTGTATGCCTTAATTAAGATGCAACGATGATAAAACCGTCGCAATGATAATAACATATAGACCAGGGGTGGCCATGGAGCGCCTCGCAAGACGTGTGCAGTACCTATCGAACCGATTTTCCCGTTTCTCATTGTTTGCATATCAATATCTCAACTGATTATTCTAATTAGAAAATTTCACTAACTAATCATGCTTTAGATCGTATATATGTATGAATAAGTTAACTTTTATACAGCGACAGGATCTGAACCCGAGATTTTCGATTCAGAGCGATTTACAAGCATACGCCGCTTGTCGATTAAACTATTGTAGGCGGCCCATGTGACTGACGACAAAGCAAAAGCGTTGTAGGCTACATTTGCTTATATTCTGTAAAATGTATCCAGTTGAAAAGCTCTTTGCTTTATGAAGTTTAATTAGAACTTAATTTGTTTTATTTCTGAAAATTAGCCACTAATCCATTGTTCACGACGTTAATTGCAAAATTCTTGTAACATAATTTTCTTTGAGAAACTCTCTACAAATACAAAGATCGTAAAAAAGATATTTAAGTACGCAATTTAAAAGGCTTGAATATATATTTACTGGCGTTAAAAAGCGAATTTTCTAAAGTCTTAAAACAATTTATATGAGTTCCCATCACCAAAATTATCATATCAAATTTATTACACATTAATTATAAGGCCAAATTTCGTATATTTTATTAAATAAAGAAAAATCGGGTTTTGAAAATAATTTTGGTGATCCATATAAGCATGATTATCGTTAGTTACATATCTATAAAATAAATTTAAAGCTTAAAAAATATATTTGAAAATGTAATTTGAGTTTATTTTACGTATTTTTGGATATTGCTTTTAAAGTTATAAAATGCAATAAGCGCAGTGACATAAGCGTATGAGTTTTTTGTATTGAATGTTGTTTTCCAATAATTTATTACAAATTACATGTATTCAAACATAATCTATGTATTTGAAACGTGGCAAAAAAATATAAAGGTTAGTTAATAACATGCATTCTAATTTTGACCGTTTAAACTGACTACAATTAACGTACGTATGTTTTAGCGCATTTAAGGAACATTAAATGTTTACTTAACGCCTAAAAATGACAATTGCTAAAAACTATTTTATTAAAAATGGAGGTTTTAATAAGAAATATGTTTGTTTAGTTTAACACAAAGCGAATTCCGTTTAAAACTACTATGATTATGCAATAACATAGTATTTCACCAAACTTTCAACATGAATGCATACAGGAACTTTCTAACACAATATAAATATTATGGAAATGATGTAGTTGAGTAATTGTGGGTGTTAATTTACTAATTGAGGTTATTCGAAGTCAGTTAGCAATATATCGACGGATTATTTTATTTATTTAAGAAATTATGACCGAATGAATACTAAATGAGTTAATATAATAAAATCAATAATCAAAGAGACCTTAAGTAATTTTGGCTTTTACGTTATATAACTTAAGTAAAATACTATTTGCATTACATTTATAAGCTATACCAATTTGGTAATCAAAGAATACAGAAAATATAATATCAACTTAATTTTCTAATATATAAAATTTATGTTGATAATATATGATTAAAATTGTTTATATATATATTATACATATATATTTTACAATTACAGTATGAATGACAGTAGCGCGCATATAATCCCCCCCCCATCGAGACATATGCGCTTACACAGTGCGTTTATATTTTGTTCGGTTTTGACAATAAACTGATGTGAATGTATAAACTGTGGAAAGGATAAAGTACGTAACACTCAATTTTTCAAAATAATTTAATCA
>JAGVSQ010002173.1:7067-25733 GCA_022683975.1 Rhyacophila evoluta | reverse complement strand
AAGACATTGAAGTAAAAAAGTGAGTTTTGAGATAATCTAGTTTTAATGTTTGAGTTTCTCTGTTAAATACAGTTTACGGCAATATCTATCAAATAATACATTATACTATATTTAACAGAGACACTCAAACATTGAAACTCGATTATCTCAAAACTCACAATTTCACTTTAACGTCTTTTGCCAGTAATACGACGATATATAGTAATATTTCATTTTAAAGATTATTAAATAGGATATTATAAAATAATGCACTTATTTAATGATAGTGATAAACAACTTCATAGTGCAGTATTCAATTGTTTATTATTCATCTCAATTATGAATATAAACGGCAGTTAGTTATACTCGGCATATTTCTATTTCTGGAGCAATTAACTCACATTCCTATTACAAAGGTCTACGGTCCGCGAGTACCGCGCATTAATTGGAATGTTAAATTAATTGTCGCCCAAGGATAGAAGGAAGAACACTGCTGCGGATATTAATTTATTGGGTGTCCATTGATAATAATAATAATATTTAATGCCTTACTAGAACAACGGCATACACGAATTTCCTTCAATTATTATAATATCCTAAATAAAGCAGAAAATTAAGTAAAATTCAATAGTATTCATGTATAGATTCAAATTAATTAATAGTGTAGTAACCTTATGGTAAAGGTAAAAAGATTATTTATAATATGTGAAAATGTAAATTATACTGATTGAATTTCTAATATTACTCTTGTACATCTCACATAGAAAGGAATAAGGACGCAATCCTTAGCTTTTTTCAAAATACCATTTTTTCGACAATTACCATTTATATAACTTTGAATAATTGTATCCACGTTCTATAAAAATACTGTAAGCTGCAAATATCAAATTCATAAAATATCTAAATTGAGCTTTTTAGTTCTAAAAAAGACTTTTACCACATCAATTTTTTTGATTTTCCTTCAATAACTCTTTAAATTAATACCAGATTGGGTAATTAATACTCAGTTTTAAATTCTAAATTATTTAAAACTGGTAAACTTTCATATGTGAAACCAGTTTTACCAGTTTTAAATAATTTAGAATTTAAAATCAATATCCATCAAGCACCATCAGTCAAAAATATTGAATACTCAGTTTTAATGCACTTTGCTGTCATACTCTACGATCGTATCTACTTAATATTTTAACTTTGCACCAAAATCATTAAATATACTTATTTGTACCTCCTGTAAAATTTTTTCTGTCTTAGTTACGTCTTTTTTCTTTCGATAGTTGGTAAAAGACTTCAATTATTTTTTTCAATTTAATTTTAAAATATGCCATTATTACATAACATGTAAAAAAATATAAACAAAACTATAAATAATTTGTTATGATTGTATAATTTGTAATTCTATGTACACTTCTATGTTATGAGCTTTTTTGTGTCCCAGCTTATTCGAATAGGCTTTTTAAAACTCATATGTTGTGGAAATATACAATGAAGTATTACTTGTAAATTATTAACATTTTAACAATTCATAATATAGCAATCAATGGAGGAAACATTTAATTTATTCCAAGAAATGTTAAGTCCAGGTTCAAGTTGTATTACTTACATTCACATAAAATCTATTTAATCAGGTATTAAACTCATATATTATATAATACAAATGTGAGAAAGCATATAAATATAAATACTTACGTCAATATATTTTTAGTATACTCGTATATTTCAAATTTGTATCGTCAAATTATTTTAAAATTACATTTTCGAGCTTTTTACTTGGTTTTATCATTTCTGTTATGCCGTCTCAAAGTTCCTTAGAATCACATTGATGATTAAATTGGTAAAATTACCAGTAATTTTTTTATCTGTTGTAATTTTTTACACATAGAAACCAAGAGTAAGAGATCTACTTAGTTTCAAGAATTAATACGATAAAAAGAGGATTCCGATATTCCCCCACAAATCTAACTACATAATCACTTTTTTCAAATTCATTTATTATTTTTACTTTACTTTAATGTAGTGCAATTAATATAAACATTAATCATCAGAAAAGGGTTTTCTTAATTACATTATTTTGATTGGTTCTGTTTATCTTCAACAATAAGAAACTTGTTTAGTTACGCTATTTATATAACTTGATAACAAATTCCGAAAAGTACCGTTTACCAATACTGGTAGTTTTGGCAACCAACTTTTCCATTTACTTTATTATTATTGAGCGACGAATGGCGGAAAATTCATTTATGGCAGACCTTTTTGTGTTAATGGTCCTTTTGTAATGAGCGGACTGTTTGACGAAGTAATTGTTTTCATTGAAATTAAACTGAATAAGTGGAAATTTACGAATAGCCAAAAGAATCTACATTATTCTGGCCATGGCGCAATACGCAATGCGTCTACGGCAAGTTGTGCTGATTTCTTTACCAGCTGATAAAACACCGCCTTTTTTATGTTTCTCTATCTTCATAAATCCTTTAAAAGATTAAAATAAGTCTATATTATACAAATAGTATATTATATATACTTCATTAATCATAAAATCTAGATAGGCAACATCACTAGCCTTGACTAAGTGATCGTTAAGTCATTACTATAAAGCATACATTTTATTTTCTTCAGTCACTATTTGAATCCGAAATCATGATAAATTACAATGAATTTATTTAAATACGTATTTTATTACTTGATCCGCTCCAAATATACAACATATCGATATCCACAGTGTACGGTCATCTTCACGGGCCAGTATCACAATCCCTTTATAATCCAGAAATCTAATATCTCAATAGTCAGAGGATTTATTACGACTGATTTTTATCTCTTGTGAAAAAATATCACACAGCTATTTTAGGTTTTTTTTTTGTATACCACAATTCACAACCATAAAGTAGTACTGATAAAATGAATGATAATATAAGACACCAGGATAAAACATTGCAATACCCTGCATATATATTCTCGGGTCAATAGACGGTGAATGGTACCAGAAGATACAAAATTATATCAAAAAAATATTAATCCACAGTAAAAAAACATGCAAAAATTGTATTATAAAACTTTACCGGCGGTAATTTCATTTTAAATGTTTCGTGAATGCAAGCGGTGCATTATTATGATTTAAGCGGCATGGGAAACGAAGCTTTTTTCTAATTTTTGTTTTGCGTGATGAAATGCTAATCCGATGTTTTAATTTCATATTTACAAAATGTTCCAACACATAATATATACGTTAGCTTCCATTTCAGTAAATGATATATTTATTTTTTATTCATACATATTTCAAAAGTTTTAATTTAAGTTATTAAAATTATAAAAAATACCAGTTTAAACTCTACTCTATTTTATTCAGCCCGTTTGACTGTTATATCATATTTGCTTAACCAAGGTGTTCAGTTTTTTGTTGTTTTTTTTTTGTTTTAAGCTAATATAAATTATATATAGTAGGGGTAGCCTTTATAAGCTAACTTTATACTAGCAATCATCAAACTAGTCAAAATTAAACTTTGAATTAAACTTCCACGGTCTAATAAAAAAAATGATTTTCCTTAAACATTTGTTGCTTAATACGCATAAGAAAAATGTATAAAAAAATAATAATTTGTTTTTATTTACGTTACATTTTCAAAAAAATATTTTTTTCTTTTCAAATAATTTGTTTTTTTTCTGAAAAAAACAGTGATTATTTTTTTAAAGATTTTGTGTTGTATATAGCAGTGTTATTTTCATTTATTTTTCTTTTTAAAATGTTAAGTAAACACGAAGATAACTCTCAGGAGGATCATTTTAGATTTTTATTTTAATGGATGAAATCTGTACAAATATACAATCTTTTAATCGGTACAGTGAGTCATTTTTGAAATAATTAATTATTCAGAAAGATTTCAAACAATATCCTTAGAAAATAGCTTTTAACTTATTAAATAATCCTTTGATTATTCAGCATCGTTTGAAAGTCTTAATTGGGCAATTAATTTCAGAAAATCTGGTTTATTTTGCATATTTTTAATTGCACGGATCTGACAAAATAGTGATTTTTAAACCGAAAAAATATTTAACCTCTATCAAAATCTGAGATCGAGATATTTTTTTTATCTTAAAGATAATTAATTTTATTAAGATTGTTTACAAAAAACGATTGACTTGAAAATACTTACTTGAAATAAATTTACGAAATTATTTTGTTGTGCTCAAATTATAATATAAATATAATGTTTGGAAATTTTGCTGAGAAAAAATGACTAGCCAAAAATCATCTTCTTATACTGGTATATATTATAAGACTTTTTTACTGACAGGGCCAAGGATTAGTTTTTAACTTATCAACATATTGAGAATTTAAAACAATTTATAAACATTTATATATTCGTAATGGATAAAATGAATCATAGTGGAAAAAACCTACTTAATAATTTGGTTAATAAAACGTTGGTTTCAGTTCTTGGAATTTCATTAAAAGAAATGAAATATCCTGTAAAACCTTTTATTTATTCCGCTTCTTAGTTTACTTTTACTTCCGATAGGTTAAATTAAATTTTCTTTGATTTAAAAGAAAATTAAGAATTGACACTGGCAGGCCGAGCTATAGCATAGGTATCTAATATACATAAAATGTGGGATTTTTCTTTCATTCTCAATTATCTTCCCGTGCTCGACTTGATTTAAATGCAAATTTTCTCAACGAGAAAATCTCAATTGTGAAAGAAAGAAACAAAAACGTAACACGCCTAGCTAGTTAGTGGTCTTAATCTTTTCGTTTCGAAATACCCTCATTTAGATTAGTTAATTGGATATTTTTAACTTTGACATTTATTATTCCTTCAAGGAAGAAAACAGGCAATAGCTAAAGGAATTTATGTCCTTAAATTATAATCTTTAGAAATCGCATTTACAAAAACATTCTAAAATTTTACTTGGTCACCGCTTCCTATTAATACTTTCTCTAAAAAACGACTTGTGCCTAAAATGTATTTTAATTATTATAAATATAATAAATCTTCCACTTGACTTTGTTTTAAAACTTTATTTTACTGTTACTCTTTTCAGTGTATGACTGTCAAATGAAAATAAGTTTTCATCAACGTTAAATATTCATGAAACTAGTTTGGCTTTGTATTTTTTTTGTAGGAAATTATTTTTAATATATTTACAAAAACGTAGTAAGAGTGTATAATATTATGTATGTTCACGATGAAAATTACAAATTTAAAAAACGCACAACCCTGAATTAAAAATAATTTATTATTTTTAGGTTATTGAAGTAGAATTTATTTTTAACAATTGCTATTTATAATATTTTATAAAAATAATTTGTATTTAAATAACACTGGATATGTCATGGAAGAGCTGGACATGACATTTAGTTACTCGTATCATGACATTGATTTGACAGCATTACATTGATCTTCAAAGAGAGAATGTTGACGTTTCAGTTATATTGTGTAAAAAAAACATTAAAAACAATTCATTTTGAATTCTCATATTTTCTTCAATGCAGTTAAATATTTTACTTTTATTTTACGTTGTATTTTACTTTTTATTGTAAAAATCATGCTAAAAATATTTTTTTTATTTACAACACATTTCAGTACGAAGGCAAATGATAAATATTGAAATAAAAATAAAAACTTAAGATTTAAAATTCTGAATTATTTAAAATTGGTAAACTTCCATATGTGAAATATGGAAGTTTACCAGTTTTAAATAATTCAGAATTTAAAATCAATTTCCATCAAGCACCATCAGTCGAAAATATTAATTAAAAACTTAAGATTTATTAAAATCATTTCAATTTAAATCACCCAGCTTATCGGCTATAATTTGACTGAATGATGTATAGTTATTTATCAATTCAAGTCGACATGCCATTCAAAATAAATTGACGCATTTCATTAAATATTTCTTAAGTGGAATATTTACATCATTTAATTGAAAAATAAAGGGTGAATTATACATCTTGTGATATAAGAATACAAATTTATTTTTAAAAATTGGATAAAGCAGTTGTTTGTATTGTAAGTGATTATTTTTTGTATCATATAAGATTTGGATGTAATGTAATATTTCTTTATGAAGAGTATAAAAAAGTTTGGTTTTATTGATTTTTCATGGACAAAATTTCAGATGGAATGTTAATACAGTGAAAAAATCATCATGCCTTTTATTTTTATATTTTTTGATTCATTAATGATGAAAAAGAGTTTATTTTGAATATAACAAAATATAAACTAATTCCATGTGGACATTATCGTTAGTAATGAGAGACAAGGAATGAACTCCGCAATTTTTTCAATATTCAAACCTCTTTTTACTTGAATATAACTAAGTGTCAATAAATTGTTGAACATCTATTGTTTTTTTACGTAATAAACATTTTGAAAGAGTTTTGGCAAAAATGCACGATCTTGTGAAAGTGATATGGGTAATGTTTCGTTTTCATTTCTCAAAAATGACAGGCAAAAATGATGCGGGCAGACAGAATTTTTTCTGTCCCTCTCGCAGTAATTTGTTTCAAGATTTTTGACAGCTTGCTGACAGTTATCTCTAGGAGGTGACACGCCGTCAAAATTTTTAATGTTCCGGTATATCTTAAAAAATGAAAACTAAATGTTTGCTTTTTTATAATTAGGGACACACTTACACAAGCCGCTTTATAATATATATCTAAAGATGAACGTAGATTCCTCCAAAATTTTTAATACAACATGTTTAATACAAATCTGTCTAGTGAGCTTAAAAATTTGAACCATCGATAAAATAATTAATTTTGGTTGCTTGTTCAACTATTAGATGAAATCATAACGTAATATTCTATACTTTTCATTTAATATGAAATGTTAAATTTATTTACTCACTTCTCTTCATTTCTTATAATATTTTTTGCAACTTAAGTTTCATCTTTCAAAAGAAAACTGAGAACTCATTCGCTTATAATATACAAGTATTGGTACCGTTGGTAAAATATGTATGCAAATTGACTGAGGCAAAACCAATATTAAAACTTTTTTATTTAATATCGATCTACAAATGTTTAGTAATTTA
Source organism: Rhyacophila evoluta (assembly GCA_022683975.1). NCBI lineage: Eukaryota > Metazoa > Arthropoda > Insecta > Trichoptera > Rhyacophilidae > Rhyacophila > Rhyacophila evoluta. Next base: position 18,722 of record JAGVSQ010002173.1, on the reverse strand, counting down.
ATATACGATAATGATGTTATTATAAGTTGACATCACGATATTGTTGTATGATAATTTTATGAAAATACGCAGCTGAATAATTATTTCTGAGATTTTACAGCCATTTTCAATATATTTCATAATTTATTCGCAACATAACAGCTTTGGAAGCTTTTTGTTAAATTGAAAAGTGGTCAGGTCGAGGTATTAAGCGAGTCTTATGAAAAGTGCCTTTAATTTTATGGTAGACTCAGTTTCAACGTTTTAATTTTATCCCCTGCTTTCCATTTTCTTTACCACGGATTCTTAAAACAATGAGACTTTTTCCACAATATAAGTAACCTATATATAAACCATGTCCGCTTTGAAAATGCAACATATGAATACTGAAATAGTGTACATATGATCATCATAAAAGTACATTTTATTGTTCTTCCCGTTGTAAAGACTCTTATTTTGATAGATTTTATTTGACAAATATTAGCTGGTGTGAGAGTTAAACCTCAAATATCTAGTTCTGAATTGAGCAATGTCTCAAAATTGCACTGTTATTATTTGTGACAAGTCTGCGTTAGAAAAAATAACTTTAAATTGATAAAATTAAAGCGACGGTGGTTTTAGATGAAATTAACATAGAATAACGCCGAACGGAAAATAAAGATTTCTAATATAAAAAAATGTAAGAGTTCATTATGCGATTCACATATTTTTCGTCCTCGCAGTGGTAAGCGAATACGGCTCGGTGGGAGGTGATAGATTTCACTCTAACAGCTGTTAAGATTTTTTTCTGACTTTTCAATTGACTAACGAAAAATTCTCATGATAAATTTGTTCGATAGAAGTATGCACATTTTGGAGGTCTTTATAATCCATTTCTGCAGTGAACATTTTCACAATTTGAAGATCCATACGTTCCACTGTCAGGGTAGATATGATAATAAAAACATCCTTTTATCTAATACAAAAATAGTAAACTTGCATACTCATATTATGTAGTAGTGTTCTTAAGAAAAAAATATATTTGTTTAAGAAAACCTATACCCACAAAATGTTATATGTATAAATGTATTGTTCAGTTCGTCATTGCGTAGTATTATTAAAATGCTATAAATATAATTTAATATACATACATGCAGTTTTACAATATAATCAATAAAATTTAATATATTTTATATGTTAAAATTTAAAAAAGAAATCTTTTAATACAAAATATACTTTGGCATCTCTGTTTAGCGCTTTCGTATATAGAAGCAATTTCCAGGTAAGCAAAAAATATTTTCGATGTTTTTTTTTTTAATTATACTCAGACCAGCTGCCACAGCTTGATTAGTACGAATATTATGGACCAAAAATACTTTTATAGAAGAAGAAAATATTCTTCAGATATAATAATTAATACCGAAGGTCTAGAAACGAGCAGCACAAAAATATTAATAATTTATATGTATTATTTTTTCATCTCTTTGAGGCCATATTCTATGCATTGGATTCATAGTTCAAATATATATTAATGGAATTCTTAATTCAAATAATATATTTATGAAGATTTTATTTTTGTTTATCTAAGTAATTTATTAAAAACCAGCCTTATCTGAAGAAAATAGTTATATGAGATAAGATTATTTTATTATCAAACTATGATAATTCATAAAACTCAACGTGAATAATAAAAGGATGGTATAAAAAAGTATGTCATCACCATATGACTATTATTGTATAAATCCAGAATGAATACCTAAGTGTTAATTTATCCAAATCGAGTTTTAGGTATGGTAGGTATTTATTGATAAAAGTGTCAATCTAGCGCTTATTGCAATATGCATTTTTGACTAAGAATTCAGAAAATATTTTTTAAAATGATTATATTGTACTTAAAAACTTTTTGAGATTTCGTTCAAACAATTGTTAGAAAATTCAAGTAGGAGATATGGGAAAATGTGATGTGAGATATAAATTTTTGAAAATATTTTGAAAACATTCGATTAAATAACAATATAAATTGTGTTTACGACTGTCGTGTATTTTTCATGTACGAGTACATCATATATTTATAAATCTGCCTATTATACATTTTATTTAGGAAAAAAAACAATATGTGTATTTTTATTCTATATGAAATAGACATACAGTTATATATTATTATACAAGTCTTTTGCCTAAAGTTTGAATAAATATTTTCTGAGGCGTTTGATTTGTTGGTATCCAACAAATATTATCCAACCCATTTCGTGATTTATAAATGTCTTCAGCTCTTATAAAATTTCCTCTTTTGTTTTGAAGGAATATTTTTCATTAAAACAAAGGTGAAATAATTAATAGGCCTCAACATAATTGAATTAATATTTACAATTCTTTACTTTGTCTTATCGGCGTCCTGAAAGTCTCCTGGGAATTCGCTTTCGGTAAAATTAATCACTTAAAATGCCTCATTGTGATAACAGTCTTATCATGAATTCTTACAATGCCTTCTTTTGGATTAGACGACTTAATCAATCCTGCTTTTACCTTTGAAAGAAAAGATTGGGAAGATAGATTACTGAACTTCGTTGATCATTATTATGCCTTTACAATTATCAATCGACCCCAGCTTCAAAGTGTTTGCTATAAACGACTAAGTATTTTTCAAAGACAATATTACATTGATAAATACGGGCTTTTTGAAATACTTAGGGCGTTTTTAATTAGATGGGTAACATGAATAATGGACGTATCAAATGGTTTTTCAATAATCCAGATTATTCGAATTTAATTTAAGGTTTGGCAATGTTTTAATTGACTATAGAAAATTACTTGTTTTATTTTGATCAAATTTCAATTAACTGTTCCCACTTATGATTATCAAATTGCAAAACGAAATTTATAAACAAGTATTACTTTTAATTGTCGTAATCGAAATATTCGTCAAAATGGTTATCTCTCTAAATGCTCGTAATAACTGTATCGTTAAAATGTCTGCTCTGAAAGTCAAGCGTATGAATCTACATAGTGTAAAGATGCTTACTTCAGAAATGGCAAATTAAAATCTACGAAATTTGAAGGCATGTCTTGACAATTTATTATCATGAAAATTTGTTGTAAAGCAAATTGATTAACATATTAGATGTCTAGTCATACATATTTGGAAATTATTTATACAGCAGCTGTGCAAATCAAACCTACAATCTCCGGCTTCAAAGTGCGCACGCTAATCTCTCGGCTATCAAGGAAACGACACATAACGCTTATATATACCAATACATTGTTGCTAACCAACATTTTAGAATATTCCGGTTTCTCGCGAATTGACGGAATATATTGAGAAATTGTATTTTACTGCCCACTACGATCTCAAAATCCAATTTCTTTAAAGGAGAAAATGAAGAAAGTAAATTAAGGTTGGCTTAGATTCTATAAATGCAAATATATCACTCTTTAAGTCAGGCATAATATTGTATCGAATCTTTGGTAGTAATTAATGGTTTTATGGTATTTTATATCACCTCGTCATTACAACTCAAATATAATGACTTAATATTGTATGAGTAATCTAAATTACATAGTTAATTCCATTAAATTCAAGTACAATAACACTTATCACTATGAATTGTTAAATAATTTAATATTTTGTTAAAAGAAGTTAATTAATGAATAATGTAAAATACTGGTTCACTAATTTCTGTATTTTTGGCAAGCTTCCAAAATGCTTTTGTATCCTTATGATACGTTTCAATTATTTTTTTACATATTTAATTGTTCGCTACTAAGGAAAGCAGTAAAAAATGGTTTTTTAAAGAAGACGTTTTTTTAATGGAATCTCTGTCTGAAATTAAAAAAAGATGCTCCACCGAGAATAGCTTGGGTATTTTTCGATTTTGGCACAATATCAAAAATTAATTTATGACTGGCTACTTCTTGTCACAGAAAAAATAATATAAATTTTATTCAAACTCAAAGAAAAGATCGCTATTTATACTAATTACTATTACTCAATATATTATTCATAGAACGAATCAATTTTTGAAATTGCTAAATCTGTCGTTGCTTGTTAATCATGACATAAAATCAATAAGTTATACCACATTTAACGATATCAAAGTAATGTTGTAAGTCAAAATGTATATAAAGCTAAAATACCCTAAGTATTAAAAAAAATATTAAATAACGATGAATTATTATCAATATGATTCTCACAATATTACAGCCCTTAAGAGAAAACCTTAAACATATTTCGATGGCCTTGTCTATTTTATTGTTTATTTGGTTAGTCGTTGATGCCTAAAATACGAATTTCTTCTTACTGTATCTAGTCATCAAAGTCACGGTATGCTATATCTTTCATGATAATTATCAACTTCTACGAAGGATCGAAGTATGTGTTGTCTTTGTTGATAATACGCTAACCCATCGGATACGTTGAATTTATAACAACCTGACCAACCTTATTTTTATACAATATATAGAAGTTCATGTTAATAGCATTGTATCTCTTTTACAAGTAGGACGACATATTTTTTTTGGTTTTTTAATTTTTAGAAGACTTATCGACTGTATTTCTAACTCTTGTATCCATTATTGGACTCTTATCGGTTAAAGATTTACGAGGGACTATTTTCGATTAGCCTTACAATTTTACTAGTTTACTACTTACAATACTATACTTGCAATTAAAATTAATCTGAGTTAAGTATATTGATAAATAAATTACCCGTAAATTTTTCACAACAATATTATTATTTTACAAAAATATACAATGTGTTTCATTTATTCATTTTACAAGATATTACCTGCTAAATGTACTTATTATTGAATGTATAAATGAACTTGTCACCCCGGCAGCGTAGTTAGTAGCGTGCGCGCCTTATAACCCGGGGAATGTGGGTTGCGGGTTGGGTCTTCACATTGCGGAGATCCATATACTCCACTTTGGAGTGGATATCATCTACACACTGTGTAGATCCATATGCTCCATGTTGGGAGTGAAAATGATTTATAAAAAAAGTATAGTAAAAATGTACTTCTTGTGGGGAATATTTCTCAATATTGATATGAGATGATATTTTGTGAAGAAAATGAAAATATTTTTTAATTATTTTTCTTACTTATATAGTTGAAAATATTAGACCATTATGGTGAAAATTTGGCAAGTTCACGATTTCAACTAAATTTTAAGCTTTAAGTTAAAAGCAGAAAAAAAAATTCGGCTAAAAACACAATTATTGAAAAATTTATATTTCACTTAACGCCAAATGACTGATGTTTTTCCTTTGAATGAATACACCATAATATATTATTTAGACTTTTACCTGAGATTTTTCCAGAAGAATTTAAAAATGTGAAAAGAAATCAAAAGATTGGTATTCCAATGTATGGCATAATAAAGCTCCGAGTGCTATGTGCTATCTGTCGAAAATCTGTATTCTTTGTCTATATTATCTGAAACAATACATTTACAATCTGAAGCATTTCAATTCATCATGAAAGAAAAGATTAAAGGTGAAAGGCGATCAAGTGAGACGTATATCTTGCTTAGAAATAGATCAGAGTTATTTTTCAAAGCCGCAAGAAACATGGCGAAGATCAAAAAAATTAATTAGAAGTCAACCTTCGATTAGAAGTTGGCACCTGAACAAGAAAACGTAAACAAAGCGAATCCATTTCAATATATTATTTTAGCTATATCATCTAGAAAGGCAAAAATTAAGTTTCAATACTGCTACCTAAATTGATATTGTTTATATATTTGTCTATAAAATAAATTTTCATTTCAAATGTTATTGTATTATTATATATAAATATTTTATTACTATTAATAACATTATAAATTGCTTAAAGCATTTGTTTTGAGATATAACTTTAATAATAACAAAAGAGTTTAATTTATACAGATATAAGCAATGTTAATATTGTAAAAGTAAGAGAGAATTTGAAAAAAAAGAAATATGAAAAGAAAAAGAGCATGGCAAAAAATTTAAATAGATCCTATTTTAGCACGTATAAAACAATATCCATCTAAACTCGCTCTTACTCAAGTGAAAAATATCAAAACATCAATGTAATTTCGCTTAACATAACCATTTTCTCCGTATTAACATGACTACTGGGAAAGTATTTTCCATGTTAGAGTGGCAAAATTTGCGCATAGACTAAGCATAAGTCAAAAAAAAATGTTTTTATTTTTAACCTAGTTTAAGGACTATTATGGTTTTTTTAAAATATATCTAAAATAAAAATAAAAAATTAATTTCAGCTTAAAAATCGATGAGAAATATTTTATTTTCAGCGTTATATCTATTCCTCAGGAATCATTAAGCTTATTGAATTCTCCATATGGTACAATTGATTATGAACTGATACTCTATTATGTTTTCTATTTAATATAAAAATAAAGCTTTACCTTCTATTAATTTTTTTATTATCGCTCATGAAACATATCAAAGTATATTTTACGGTATTTATTCATATTAAAAGCTTACGAAAAGTGGCTAACAAGTCATGGCACAGTCGATAAGTTGTCCTTGCGTCAAATATTTATCGTATTTATTGATATAATATTCAATACTTTCTACCAGAAATTTGATTTATTTATCAATATCATCAATAAATGAGATATAATAAAGGTTTAATAATTATTATATACCACGTTTTATGTATTTTCACGGCTATCTTGATGTATTTATTATTTTTTTCACATTTATGTTTAATGTATAAACTGTAGAAAAAGAAGAGAACGTTATTCATACAAAAAAAAATTACGAGGCACAGAAAAATCTCTATAATGAGTTTGGACTTGACAAAATATTAAATAATACATAAAAAAACTGGTATTTTATTTACCCAAACTGATACTAATTTATAATAAGCCATTGAAGTTATTGGGGAAGGAATTTTTATGTCTATTCAAAAACTTTCCAGGAAATCATTTAGGTTTTAATTTAAAATTTAAACTTACATACTTATTTGACATTTGCAGCTTACGACCTTTTGATAAAACGTGTACGAAGTAGCAAACAGTGTGATTATCGAAAAAAGTTATTTTGAAAAAACTAAGGATCACATTTTTTTTATTTTGTACAGCCAATAATGGTCAGCAGTTCAATTATATGGTAACATTACTTTTTTATAAACTATTTTCAAATTAAATTGTCAAAATAATGCAATAAGTAATAATTAGTGAAGATGGAGATCATAGTAAACATTTTCTAGTACGGAGGATGCCGTAGCATGTTAATTTGATTTTTCAAAATCATTTTATCGAAGAAACATGTGTTTTATGAATAAATTAGTATGAGTCTTTATTTATAATGTATTAATTAATATTTAAAAAATATATATATATCTTTTATCGAGCAATCTAAAGATTTTTTATGTAGTGGGATATATTTAATCAAATACTACCGTAAAAGATTATATTCCGAAACAAAGCAACCCTTGAAAAGTATTTCTTTTCCTTTACTCAGTTCCAAATAATAGACTTATCTTGTTATTTATTTAATACCTGTTCAAATAAGAACGTATTCTTTGTTTGAATAGGAATACTCCACGGACTATACAACTTGCCAATTCTGTGAGTAAATACCACATTTCTTTGCAATTCAAATACTGAGCCTTTGTAATTCTGTATAACAATAATACATATATATCTTAGATAATTTAACCGATTAGTTAAGTATAATACTTTGGATTTTTTTTAAACAATTTTTGATAAGCTTTTGTAATGCTTCTTAATAAGTATATATTTCATAGTTTTTATGGTATGGGAGGTATACATACAAGGGATATTATAGAAAATATAACCATACATACATTCATAGAATGAGAATAAAATGTATGGTAACTTATATTTTTATACAATTAATTGTTAGTAATGATTAATGTTAAATATAAATTTACCAATAAACAGATTATAATGAGAAAAAAACTTATTCGCCATTTATTTCAAATGTTTTTTGTTCCTTTTCAAATACTAGACATAAATATTTCATTTCATACAACATTTGAGATCTTTATTTTAAACTTAAAATAGGTTTTTTTTATTTTGCTTGGGATTATATGGTGGTTTGCTTGTAAGGTGAAGTAAACGCAAATTACAAACTAGCAAAATGTAAAAAACTTGCAAAGTAATTAGAAAAAAATGAAAATACAATAAGTCATTGAAAAATTTAATGAAAAATTTTAATGTAGACGTTATCATAGTTTATTTATAGTATAAGTTAAGGTAAAAGCAGACCAGATGATATCGATTTTTTAATTGCAAGAGATAGATTTGAACTTAAAAGTTTTAATGATATTAGCAAAAATGTGTTTATTTGAATTTTTAAGAATTGTGTACATTTTTAATTTATATTTTTATACATATTTTCCCAATACTTTAATGTTTAATGAATGATAAAATATATTTTTACTGCATTTAAGAAAAGTTACATTTATATAACACATTTTTTAACGTTTTTATTGAGAATTTTCATCAAATATAACAGTTTTTCTATTTTCAAAATGATTTATTAATATATCATATGTTGGTGTATATAGCGTTTTTGTCTGGAGATTAATAATTGACACCAAATACATCACTAGACCAGTGACCTCTGTCGAAGTTTTCAGAGCGTGATAAAGAATTTTCCGATTCAATAACCATAAGATCGGTTCGGGTCTTCGCTAATCCCAAAATGATTGAGTCCCTCGGTCTATATACCAGTGGTATTAAAGCTTTAGATCGCAAAATATTCTTGGAAAGCAATGTAAAATATTTCAGGGTGAATCATTTATTTAAGAATGTGACTTATCAATTTAAATTTTAAGTAGCTTAACGTATTTCAAAATAGTTGACATAGAACCGATAACAATGAATAAATACTCGGTGTAAAATCAAAAAACAAAAATTCAGTAATATATTTTACAAGAGTACTAATGGTATACGTAAATTTTTGGGTAATATTTTTTATAAAATTATTTCTAAAATATAATATTTTACATACAGATACTCGTCGATCATTTTGGTTTATCTTTAAACTAATATTAGTAATAAGTGAATACAATGAAATTAATTCTGTAAAAATATTTATATTAATACAATTTCATGTTTATATGTACAATTAATTTTTCCAGATATAAATACAAAATAAATAAAAAAAATTGAAAACGTTAATTAAAACACTCTTCTTGTAAAAAATATTTAAAATGTTCAACGCAATGTTTATATGATATATATTTATATCTGCAAAAGAACTTCTGAAATTAAAATTTATCAGTATATATAAAAAAAATAAAAACTTTATGAACTCAAAACTGTTAAAATTTTAATATCTTTTAGAAACGCCATTTTTCACAAAGGGAAGAGAATTATTGAAGTCTTAAAAAGATAATGACATCAAAATTCAATTTGTCGATCCTTGAGCGTTTTTCTTTTAGAAAATTTTGAATAAACTCTTTGTGATGATTATTTTTTAATTCACTGTTTTAATGGTTGTGTTTTTTAATATATTGTTTAATCAATATATTAGAGGAGATATCGTACTTTTGGTAATATATTTGCCGTTTCTACACATGCAGCTTGAAAGCATCAAAACCGAAAACTTGCTTTGCAAAAAATAACAATAAATAAACCTTAAAGTCAATTTATATTAAGAACCATCAGGCAATAGTTGTGGAAAACTTTTAATAAAATTGCAAAATGATACGTCACCGGAGCCAGAACAAAGGACATTTGACAAGGGCGTAAAGACCTGAGGGGCGCTGAGAACGTAAAGTAAAACATTCTTAATTTTGTAACTATGAATGATTTTCATAATTAAACTATTTTTTAAAATTTTGTTCTTGCTATTAACCATTGAAAAAATAAAATACAAAATAGCGCCATATTTGATATTTACCAAGGGCACAAAAATCATTGCTACAGCTCTCTGCGTAACTATTAAGACTTTAACTATAATAATGTCTCTATATCTATTCCATGTATATCCGAGACGATGATTTCAAATTAAATCTAATTTTTGAAATAAATTTCTAAATCTATACTCAGAATATATAATAATTGTAATAATAATAATAATACCAATATAATAAGTGAGTTGTTTTAATTATGTATTTTCAATATTGTGTTGCTTACTTAATAAATCAATCAGGAAACAAATGTATTCAAAATTATATTTAACAAAATAAAAACAAAATTTTGATTTGAAATTCAAAGACTTTCACCAACAAGTGAGAAAGTTATACTTTCAAAAAGATATTAATTTTCCTTTTCATAATTAAACTCCGAGTTTGTACTCATTAGAAAAGTCAAACACCTTTAGGGCAACTAAGGTTATATTTTTACATTCTCTCTTTCCCTCTCTTACAAATTCTTCAACTAATGAATATTTTGGGACATTTTAGCTGTATCAAGGATATATAATAATATATAATCGATGCATACAAAACGAATATATATTACTATTATATTACTTAGCCTCAATATTTAAATTCATAATTTACAAATATATTTCTGATAGCATTATGTATATAATAAAATAAATAACCGTACTGCTTTTTTTAAAATGTCTACTCCAAAAGTGGAGCATATAGATCCTTAAACTATAAATACGTCTACTCTAGGAATAATTCATATTTATTTTTATATTTCCTACATTATGAAAACTTAAATCGGTAGTTTTTAATTACTTCTTTCGCTTACTTCTTGGTCAATTTAAAATTATTAAATCGTTTTTCTTACTTTTATTGCAGATATTCAAAGAATTGAAAAATCATTTAATTGAAGATCACATTTGGTATGAAAATGCTTTTTAAAATATCAATAAAGACATTAGTTCTATAACCACTCCCAGAAACATCGAAGGTGTTATTTTTTGTTTGAAATGCTTGGGTTGTTAAAATTATAAGGTAAACCACTAACTTATGAAGAGCTGCAAGAAATGGTCTGCCATACTATCTCAAGAAAATGACGTTTCGGAATCTGTTACTATGCAAAAATTAAGCATCAAAATTACCAAAAAGCCTTTTTCTTCTTTTGTGAGCATAAAAATGATAAAAATTACTTTCAAATGACGACTCAAGTGTTTGTTAAAACTAGTGTAAGAATTGTACTCCTATCATGTGACGTAAAACTGTGTGCTTTCTAGGAGTGTAATATATTAATGCAACCCATGTACATTACTTGCATAAAGATTATTCAAAAATTTCTTTGACATGATTAGATATTTTATTTAGATGTTTTAATTGATTAACGGTAAAAAGATGTGGAAAATTGTTTTTATGCAAGATTCTTGTGGCTTAAAGCTGTTTGTACATTTCGGAAAATTGTTTGCTTACCACAATTAGTCCCTTAACGACTTAATTTTGTGGTTTGCGACCAAAATTTATGATTTAGAAAATTGTTTAGTAAGAATCTAATTAATAAAAATTCATTTTTAAAAACACAATACGATTTTTTTTTCACATATGATATAATTTGAAAAGAAGGTTATAATTATTGACTGATATAAAAATAATGAACTGTTTCATGAAAAGTCAGAAAATTCTTAGTATTTAATATGTATTAAACTGTATTCTAACATTTATTTCCATAATCATTCAATATGTGTATAAATGTGTATATTGGTAGTTAATTTTTAATTGCATGAGAATATTATCAACTTTTTAAGTTGTTACATAAACATTTATATTATTTAGATATCGTCACCAATATTGCAGGAACACGTA
>JAGVSQ010002172.1:0-25739 GCA_022683975.1 Rhyacophila evoluta | reverse complement strand
TTCAGATTTTTAAAATCCGACCAGATGGGGAATCGAACCCGCATTCCCCGGATTGATAGGCGCACACGCTACCAACTACGTTAACCGGGGAGACTAAATTTTATATATGGATATAGGGGATAGAATTTACGCAAAGAAAACTACTTTTCATAGCAAAAGGTGAAAATTGATTCCAAACCTGAAATATAAAAAATATACTTAAAACAAACAATAAATTTGTTTCATGTATAACTACGAATTCACGTATTTTTACACCATGTCCGCTCCGATAGTGGAGCATATAAATCTCCGCAATGTGAAAATATATCTTGTCATTTTTTTGTCAGCTGTTAGTTCAGAATTAGCTCTCATGCTATTTTAAGATGTTTATTTCTTTCCAGAAACTATAGTTTTTCATTTTACTGAGCTTTCATGCTACCTCAATTTTTTTTCCTACTAAAATTCGCACTCCCTATGATTAGTGCGCCTAGAGTATTTCGTTCCAACCGCTCTTTGGTAGCTACGCCACTGCCGCTATTGACATACTTTGCGATGAAATATTAATCATTTCGACGATACAAATATTTTGCCATAAATTCTATGACATTTTTCGACAAGCGGATAGTTTATGGAGCATTTCTATCATTCCTACAACAACAGACAATATTTTGAAACAACTCGGAACATTAAATTTACTTTGCAATACTTTAAGCTTCCAAAAGCATCGAGCTAAGTCCTATCGGTCTCTGTTGAAAATGAGTGCTTTTGTAAAATCTTTAGTACACGACAAATATTTGAAAATTTCATAACGAATTTCACGAACTGGATTTTTCAATTTCTGATATGATATATTTCAAACTGTCTTTCAACTTAATATATTGGTACCTTTTAATTTACACACAAATCGATGTCTTTATTAGATATTTTTGCGGAACAAAATGATTATATTGCTAGTTAGTTTTACGATTATTTTAATATACAAAACACATTGCTTACCAGCAACATATTTTTGACAGATTTTAATACCACAAGCGGAGTTATATATTTTTCTGGATAAGAAACGAATTGTGTTGAAACGTTTTTTCGATATTTTTGAACAAAAAGTTTTAGTTGAGAATTAATGCGGAACAGTTATATGGCATGAAACAATATGATGGTCTTATTAAGTAATTTTTAGGTATACTTTGAGCTAGCAGCTTTGCAATTTAAGTCATCGAAATGAAGATAGATCATTACAAATTACAAGTTCGCGGCATTCACAACAGACATTAAAAATTATTCAAATTAAACGTCTTTCAAAATAAATACGAAACAAAATATATATTACATTCTAAGTGATTACAAATATAACGTAATTTAAAAAAAATAAAGCATGCCAAGTACAGTTAATACAGTAATTCTGATTTTTATGTATGTAGATAACTTAAAACAATACGTTTTATTTATTTATACAGATGTCTTTGACTTATTATGTCAGAATTAATATTTTAATTATTCATAATAAGTTTAATACCTAGAACTTAAACTTAACCTAGCATGAAGTGGTTAATATAATAATAGTGGCTATAATTTTCTTATGCGATTTTCGATCACGAAATTATGAAATTGTAGTAAAAAAAAAATGAAATTGTATCCAGTAAACGTTTCGTCTCCCCGGTAACGTAGAGAGTAGCGTACATGCGTAGCAATCCAGGGATTGCTGGCTTAATCACCACATTTATCGGAATCTTTAAAATCCGAAAATGCAAGACTGGATGACCATTGGATAGAAAAATAAATTTCCTGACAAGCTCTCCTCGTGAAAATAATCTGTGAAGATATTTCCTAATATTTCACTCTAATATATATACACTCTAATTTCGGAGCTGACATTTTCACACTGTGTAGAATCGTATGTTACACTTTTGGAGTGAACACATTTAATAAACGATAAATACATGCATATGTATGATGCCATCATGCAAGTAATCGTTATGTAATTCATAAAAAACACGTGGACCTTTATGTTTACCACCAGTTTGGAGCTTTTCACAAAAACTAACGCGCAATATAAATTGATAAAATAAAATCCCGCAACAAAATATATCGGCAAAAATAGTAATTTTAAAGATTAAAAAGACAACAAAGGGTTAAGAAGTATTATTTGGGGAGAATATTTTTAGCGATTTTTTTTCAAATCGAACTGTAAAGATAACATCTGATCCGTTAAATTCCGGTAGAACATGGCCTACATAAACACTAATGACTATAAAATCTAACGGTCTAAAAATCAACGTGCCTTTCCGAAGATTTGAATTTCAAATAAAATTTATTCCTGACGATGGGATGACGTACCTGTGCTTTGTATCGAAATTTGGAATTGTACTCTCAAATACCAATATTAGAGGGCATTATAATTGGATCGTGAATATTTCGAATTTGTTTTTTCTTGTCATTTTAATACGCCATCCGATCTTGTCTCATGAATTAATCATACAAACGCCCGGCAACGAACGATAGATATACCTCTTCCAACGACAATTTATCGATACACCATAGACAAATGTTAATAAATAGGCCATAAAGTAACGTATTTTTTACACGCGTGGTATTTACAACTTATTTTGGACAAATCATAATTGCATTGGCTTGTTAAAATATTTTTATTTTGTTTAAACTTAAATATATGTAACGCATCAACGTGGTAGCCGAGAGATTAGCATGCGCGCTTCAAAATAGAAGATTGTGGGTTCAATTTATACAGCTACTGGATTTTTAAAATCAAAAAATGCAGAACTGGATACACTTTTATTTGAGCAATTGGCTGACTAAAGTCTTTTATGTTTTCACATTGCACATCCAGTGGTGCACGCTATCAACTACGCTACCAGGAAGAATTCTATTCGTCTGGAGACCGTATTACTCGAATAAAAAATAAATTTGGTTTATAGTGAAACTATGAGGTTTCATTATAAATTTAAAGTAGGTTTTGCTAAACAAAACTAACCAAAATATTATTATATTTGTCAGAGTTACATAAGTCAAATTTTTCTAACTAAATAAAAATAATATCTATTCTCGTCATTATAAACAAACTAGATGTAAAAATATGAGACGGTCATAATTGTATAAAAGTATAAATTATCCACACGATCTCAAGTTATGAAGTCTCAAAACTTTTTTTGAACTCTCTCTATCATTACACCGTACTTAAACTACTGAAATTTTAGAAACAATCGATTTTCAGGTGCCTTTCAAACAAATATAGCAATAAATGATAAAAATATAGGCGTGCATTAAATATTTACAGTTCAATGACTTTTGATCGTTCTCTATTCTGAATTTTTTGCTGGCACAACTATAACATAGGTAACTCTATAGAATTTACCAAATCAAAAGTGTTACTTTATAACTGGGGATCGAATAAATTGGACTTTCCACAAAGTTCAACTGAATACATTATTTTATTTATATTAAATTTATTAATACACTTTTCAATAAATTTAGCGTTTGATTTGCGGTTCATATAAAACTATGAAACGTGTACCTATTCCATAATGTGAACTAAATCTGTCATCTAATTGGCAATTATTTGTATACACATTTGTACAGTCTATTCCAATATATAATACGCGTTGATTTATATATTGATAATATTAACAGTACACAAAACTCTTTGTTAATGTTAGTAGGTACGTTTGTCAAAATTACGTATCACGATTAGCCGTAATATTCATATACAAATAAGAAATACATATACGACACTATATATGTAGTAAACTTACTTGTTCAAAAGTTCTTCTAAAAAAAATATTATATAAAATACTGATAATTTTTTCAGAGTAGTAATAAAACAATTCATTTAAAAATTTATATTTCACATAACATTAGTTTTGTTGTTATATATTTTTTTATTTGTTTTATGTAATATTGTAACATTTTTTTTCATGTAAATATATCAAACATAATATTAAATATTATTAATCAGTGTTTCGTAAAGTCATGTTAACTTAATGCTATTTTCATTTGAATGTTTACATTAATAAATTACAAGTAAATCAAATACATGGGAGTGTATAGAAATTAGAACGGACTATAATATTTTTTTAATTTATAAAAATTGCACCAAAATATAACAGGCACTAGTATAAAATTTATTTTATATTACATCAGCCTATTTTTTATACAAGCAAAATTTAAATTTATCTACCTCGCTAAAAAAATGTGTTTTTTTTTCATTTTAATGCAGGGGCTACAAACTTCTTTAAACACGTAATTAATATTTACGCTCTAATTAATGAAACTTTTTGGCTGAAAGTTTAAAAAATAATATTAAAAAGCTAACAAAACTTTCATATTAATTACCGTCATTAAATATTTTATCCTTAGAAGTACAATTTATTATAAGAAGATCCTTTTTGCCATTAAATAGTTGTGTTATTTATTTTTATATGAGCCATACTTCTACATCCAATCCCAATTTACAGAATTCTTTGTAACTAGGTAGTAAATAAAAATGTCTTTCTGGTAGCTTAGAGATTAACGTGAGCGCTTTGCATCACTGACAATATCAAAGTCTGTACTGAAATACGGCTCTCAAAGAAGTTCAATATACTAATTTCATTGGATTAATGGTTTTTCTTTACAAAATAAAACGTACTGAAATATTGTCACAAAAATATTGTCAATTTCGTTTCAAAACATAACCATAAAAATATATAGATTCAAAAAGAGCTATCCCTTCAATTTTTTCAAGATTCGCCCAAATTTTACATAGTTACAATCATGTTACGTGTTAATTTATAAATTTAGCTATTAAAAAGTACTGCAGTTAGTTTGAAACGTATCACCAAGCTTGTTTTAAATATTTCCAGAGCAGCTGTCTCTAAGGAATTACGTTAAAAGGACTGACTCTTCCAAAAAAGGGAGGTTGTATTTCAACCCATCTTCTGCTGGTGTTTATTATACCCACTAACAGAAAAGTGTTTGGAATAATTTCCTGACATTTTATATATGATACGCATACTAATATAAAACATGTGTGGCATTTGAATTCATGAAGCTTGAGGCCTTAAATTTTTTTGGTAACCTCTAATATCGATATTGTTGAGAAATTTTAAGTAGTATTGTTAAGAATATATTCCATTACTATTTGAATTAACTATATTATATTTATAATCATATCTATCTTTACATTAGTTTGATTTGGTATTAATGCTGAATGTTTACCATATAAAACAATAATATATTATTTTTTGGTAGGAATCTCTGTAATTTTTAATTCTGCAGAATAAGTTTTGTGGCTAATACTTAACGGTCTTTCAGTGGTACTCCAAAATCATATTGGTAAAAAAATGAAATAAGCAGAATTTAATTTTTGTTATTTGTATCCCCAGCATGTATTAGCTATGTGTTTAGCCAGATCTAGCATAACTGTATTACTTTTTATATAATATAAGACATTTTAAAGTAAAATTTTAATAAATTCTTAAGAAGACAATAGATTTAAATATGAAATAAGCTTCCAAATATGCGTTTGATTTTTTAATTAAGTATTAGCTATTAGAAATAGTCAAGAAAAATAAAAAAGAAAATATATTTATTTTATACTAATTTTAAATAAGTTATTAACAATAATATATTCAGGGTCTTTAAATAGATCATCTACGTGGATGATCACCATTATTTAGAATTGCCCCCATCCCGGTGGGGTTTATCGAAAACTACAAATTAACAATTCTCTGGTAGTAAGGATAATACATTAATATAGATGGAAGTAGAAAAAACATATACAGCGTTGTTATAAAATATCAATTAAATTACTCTTCGACCAAAAGGTTAACAAGAAGTAAAATGCTGATGTGAGCTTTTGAAATGCAATGGCCATCGGCGTTCACTTTCTTATGATAATGGGGAAAATAAATCATGCATTAAGTTAAGAGATAAAAAACAAGTGGTATTCGAGTAATTAATTAAGATTTTTTGAAATATTTAAATTATTTATATATGTTTATAAATGAATAAAGTATAAATCGTCCCGCATGTGGCAGAGAGGCTAGCGCGCAACTTTCAGAGTAGGAAGTTACGGTTTCGATTCTCACAGCTGCGAGCTTTTTAGGAGATTCAAAGATGCAATACTGGATGCTAAACATATCGAAAAAAATTTTGGCAGTCAGTATTTGTGCAACAAAAGCTTTAAATGCAAGTTTTTACAATGCAAGGACCATACATTAAGTTTTTGTGGGGATCATCTTCACATTATAAAAATCCATATACTCCACTTGTGTAACTTACATGCTATAAAGAAACATAAATAAATTATTTTATCGGTGTGTTTCAATTTCATTTGTTTTTTTTCAATCGACGAAGATTTAATATCTTGCAAAAGAAGAATGAGATATAAAAAAATATGAATCTCTTAGATATTTTATCTTTTAAAAGATTGACTCCTATTATTGGTGAATATAAACGTTTATGCCATATAGGGCATTGAAAAACATCCATGATACCCAATTTGCGATAACATCTGCTAATATAGAAAAATTTCTTTCGATAATAGTCACCATATTCGCAGACATTGGCCATCTTATTATAATTAAATATACCATTTATTCTATATATTTTCCAAGTTTTCAAAATTTTTTAATCAACATTTACACAATTTATCCGTAAATAATGTTGTTAAGGCTTTTATAACTGTATTTTTTCTTAACTATATCTGCTACGAAAGCGAAGCATATGAATCTATATGGTGTGAAGATATTCATCCTAGAAATTTAGAATGTAGATCTCGGCAATGAAGAGATATTTTCTTACCGATTTATTTTTATTACTATTTTAATTACATAATTTCATGCCTTTTTTTACTATGCTCACAGCTTAAGTCAAACACAGTATATCAAATATTCAGTCAAAATAAATTCTTACGTATGAGTTATAATGCTTCAATACGGCCAAATATCAAGTGTTATCATTTAATAGTATTTAGATTGAAAGCATTATGATCATTGATTTTGTCACTGTCGGAATGAAAGCATGTGCTCAGTCAATGTATGTTAAAATTCATCTGAAAATATTTACAAGATAAAATATATTTTTCACAAAGTTCATTCATCTCTGCCTGACAAAAAAGCTTCGTAACGTTCTGTTTAAAAAGATCCCATTATAATTTCCGAGAACACGTTTTTTATTTGGACATATTGACTCGTGAGGTAAGAAGAAACGGGCGATAAACTATTCAGGGTTATCATTTATTTAGGTCACCCTATATAATTCGATTTAAAAGATTCCCATCCCACACTGCGTTTGTGTAAGTGGAACTTCCTCGTCGAATTTTACCCCAGACGGTGAAGGAGGTGTCCGAGCGGACTTACCCTTAAGCCGTCGAATCCCAAATTAATGCCTCGTAAAAAAGCATGTGTCCACGACGATCACACTTTATAACGAATAAAATCTTCTTCCCATTTGATATTTAAAAACAATAAACGTAAATGATAAATTTGTAATAAATTCTTTCATATCAGTAACATTTAAATGGGAATTATCATCTTTAAAAAATTATATTTTACAAGTTCTCAAAACAAATTAAGTGTATGTAATATCTCACACAATATGTAAAAACAAATAATTATATTTTTTATATCATGTTCGCTCCCAACATGAATCATATGGATCTACACAGTGTGAAGATATCCACTCAGAAAGAGGAGTATATGGATCTCTGCAATGTGAGGATTATTTTTCACGAGAATTGTTTGTCAAACAAATACTCAACCCAACGAGCATCCATTTCTGTATTTTCGGATTTTTAAAATCCGTCAGGTGGGGAATCGAACTCGCATTCCCTGGATTGCTAAGCTCGCCCGCTACCAACTACGCTACGTTAAGTAAAAAATAAATAAACTAATTGGTCTAACACATTATTTGCTCGTTTAACGACATTTCTTACTAACGATCGATATCCAGTATTTAAAATTACATATAGACTTTTGCCGATACAACTAATGATTTGAATCCATGATGTTGTCTTAGTAGTATTTACATGAAATATTTTATTTTCCATATACATTATTCTACTTCTTCTCATACCATGCTCGTTCCCAAGGTGGAGCATATGGATCTACCCAGAATGAAAAATCCACTACGAAAGTGGAGTATATGGTTCCCGCAATGTGAAGACGCCTTGACAGATTATTTTCCACGATTTTTTCAGTTATTATTTCAGTTCGATTATTTTAGTCCTATATATTTGGATTTTTTTTAATCTGACAGATTGGAAATAAAACTCGCATTCCTTGGATTACTAGACGTGCAAGCTACCAACAACACTACTGTGAAGATATATATAAGCAATGAATACTTATCTTTTTTATGTTCTCTAAGCAACATCAAAAATAATGAAATAAAAATGATTATTGCAAAATCAATCTATTTTACTAAAGAGTATAAAATTAAAATATACGCCATAAATAAATATTATATATTTCCACTTATTATATATAAATACGCTATAGCTGGGCCATAAGATAGCGGATAACCGTGAAGCCGTTTATTCGTTATAACATTAGTGATCGATTGAATGTTAGCGTGTTTTCTTACGTTCGAGAACAATCGTAATACATTCGAACAATGACTATTATTCTAAAACTTACGCGATTATAATTGTATCGTATTACATGGTTTCAATTAAATATATGGTGAAGTATTTTATATTGTATTATTGGTTAGTTATATCCAAAACTTAATTCATGAAAGAGTTTCTTTATAAGGCTGTATTTAAAAATAAAATGAAACATTCAACCATGTTTCGAGGGCTGTAAATAATAAAAAAAATGAATTATCGGATCGGATAAGATACGTTTTATTGTATCAAGTATTAATGGCAACGGGGTCGAAAGGGTTAGGCCGCAAATTATTCAAACGTTAAAACCCGAAACGTTTTAGATAAATTTTACTTTAGCCGTCATAAAACGAACCAAAAATCCTTACATTTTCTTGTCTAAAATAATATTATCATAATATATTTCTTCAAATAAGTAAGTTCTTAGTGGCAGGTGAAGCTTTAAATACACTTGTTTTATTTTTATGAAATTTTATTTTATGTGTCATATCTTGTCATGAAACAAATTAAGGTCACATCTATCGAAAAGATAAAACGTAACGCATGATGCTAGATTTTTTTTCATATGTTAATAACGGAACTATAAAACTGATAAATATAATGAAACTATTAGTGGATCTGTTTATTTTGAAGCTTTAAAATGGTAGTATACGGCTGTGTATTTATGATACAAATAGCTCTGGTAACTTTTCGTGTTTTTACATATTCTATATTATAAACTGACTCTACTTGCTGTTCAGTTCAAATTGTGCATTGTATGTTATCGGTTGTGTATCGAACGCTGCGTTGTTTTTTTTTCCATCATATTGTAAAATATTTAAATATTATTATTACTAAATCACTGCCGATACTATTCGATTTTGTTTTTAGCGATAAAACATAAATAAATATTCAACCAAAGGTACGCCGATTTAAAAAAAATATTAAGCGTATTAATAAAATATGAAATTGGCATAAACTGTAATGACAAACAGCTTGATTATTCCACCATTTATAGCTCTAGACAGCTGATTAAACCCCTTTTTGAATAAGTTAGTTAATGTATTATTTGAATATGTATGAGTTCAATTCTTTTTATGTTAGATTTACGTAAATAAATTTTCAAGTTCTTTTTGCAATGGACTGTTGCCTGGCAAAGGCGCTGTACTTTTTTTCTAAGATCCATCTTATATCTATAAGGTTGTTTGGAAAGTAGTTTCAATTTTTTCCTACACAGGACTTAATTGTATTTTTTCACAGCCAAGTTCACAGTTAAGCCGCATTATCATTTTATATTTTTATAGTTGATATATATCAAGGCTTCCTTGCAAAAAAAATTGTTTGATTATGTTTAGTTTTTTTTCGTTTGGTACTCTATCAAATAGGGAAAGTCCAAAGCAACATTTTCGACATATTTTATTTTTTTACTATTGAAAAGGTAAATATGCTGTTCAAGCAAAAAAAAAATATTCGATGTGTATGAAGATGTATTGACAGAATGCCAGTGCCAAAACTGGTTTGCAAAATTTCGTTCCGGCAATTTTGATATTGAAGATGCACCACGTTCAGGAAGAACAGTTGAAGCTGATGAAGACAAAATAAAGGGATTAGTTAGTGCAAGCCGCCGAATAACAACTTGTTAAATTGATGAGAGATTAAATTTATCAAATTAGGCCGTTCATGATCACGTAAAATGCCATGGCTTTATTTCAAAATTCAACATATGAGTTCCATATTTTCTTACAGAAATAAATTTTCTCTGTCGCATTGACGTCTATATATTACACTTTCAAAGTTTTTACACTTTTAATCATCTGTATATAAACTCTCTTTTAAAATTTTGAAACTCTATTCTGTATAATTCAATTTATTTTGCATTTAAAGTGGCAAATACGCATATTTACGATCCATTTCTTGAATATAGATCCATTTTACACATTTTAACAACCCATAAACTCCATTTTCAAAGTAAGTACGATAAAAAAACATAATGTATACAAACAAACAATATTTTACTTTTCCTCAGAAATAGCAATATGATTCAAGCAGTATTATTCAATATATTAACGGTTTTATGAAATTGTCATTTAATATGCATACCATTTATTTTTCCTTGAAAGTTACATGAAATACAATTTTTATACATATTTTTATGCGTATAAAATTTTTCTATTTCTACGTATAAAAATAATTCTATTTTACTCGTAATATATTATGAATTGGCAAAATTATATTAAACAATAAAAATTACAGGACCAATTTTCTCTTTTTTCAATATACGTTAATATGACAAAAATATATTCGTATCCGGGAAAATTTCCCGGAAAACATAGAAGACTTTTCCGTAATTCGTTAATACTGTTATTTTATGGGCACGACTCTGAAATAACAAAATGTAAATAATAATGCGCCGAGGCATGTCAGTGAACGCTCACAGGCTGTTTGTATGACAAAGCTTTCGCATGCAGTATTGTGAGACGGATAAAATTATAATTTCCGGTTTTTACAGGCAGAAATTTAATGATATGTATGCATCAAACGAAGGACAATCGTCAAAATTTAATCTTGCATTGTTTCTAAAAAAATCCAGTCAATTTGATTATACATCATCTCAAGTTACAAACAATGAATAATTTTACTAAATATATATTTTTAAATTTAAAAGAAATTCTACTTTTTTCCACTTCAGAGCGCTATTTGTCATAGCATGTTTGCTGCCAACGTGGAGCATATGGATCTACACAGTGTAAAAATATCCACCTCGAAAGAGGAGTATATGTATATCCGCAATGTGAAGACGTCTTGTCAGATTATTTTCCGTATCCCCCGGATTGCTAGGCAAGCACGCTACCAACTATACCACCTGGGGTTTTTAATTTTTATAAATATTTTTAATTTACATAAATTTATCACTCACATCAATCAGGCTCAAGGGTTGTATAAGTAACTTACAATAAAACCATATTATGCAATTTTTTATAGTAAATTAATAACAAATAAAAACAAGTAAATCTTGACTAGTTAAATTCGGTAACGTTTTTTTTTTCATATTATTTCGATTTGAAAACAGATTTCAGATAAATAAATAAATAAATACAGCAATATTACAACAGTATGCAAAATAACGAAGGACTTAATTGTTTTCTAGATAAAAAATATATCTCTGGTTTTTAAAAAGAACTAACTTTTTCATTTCAACGATACTGGAAATGAACGAGTAAGTAATAAAAAAATACTTTTGAAAACGGTAAAGTAACCTTTTGAATTACTTATAAGGTGACCATATTCGAATTTTCAAGCGGATCATATGAATCGCTGTAATGTATAATATTAACATGGTAACACGACAAAATTTTCCTGAACAAAAATCCCCCAAACATTACCCTTCTGTAAATTACCCTCTGGATAAACCATAATACCTTCTTCAAAAAATCTGTACTCAACAAGCTTTTAGACATCAGGTTAGATTAGCTTAGGTCACATAATGTTAGGGTATGTCGGGTAATTTATTTTTATAGTTATATACACGTGCTTTTATATTGCACTTAATTTTTTTCCAAGAAGTGATTTTTTTAACCATGGCCGCTTCTAAAATGAAGCATATGGATATACACAGTGTAAAGATGTCGACTCCGAAAGTGGAGTGTATGAATCTTTGAAATGTGAAGTCATGTGTTTTGACCAATTATTTTTCACTACAAGGGATTGTCAGACAATTACCCAGGATAACTAGTCGGCAGATGTAGAAATCAAACCCTTATGCCCGGATGCAAGGAACGCACGCTAACCTCTTTGCTACCGAGGAGACTGCTGTCTTAAGTTAAGTTATATATGATAATAGAATCGTTATCATATTTCAGAGATTTTAGGTTTTTTATTATTTACTTTATCTTTTAGGCTTGTTTCTGATAAAAAATACAACAATTACAACATTCATCTTTTGATGACTATCAAATTATTGTAATATTGACAGGTTTTCAAAAATCAAGCCTCCAGTCTACTAAAGCTCGTATTATGTTTAATATATATTTTTTGTTGTTCTAATAATTTCATATTAGTAACATAGTCTTGTAATTTATAATAACAATAATACTGTGTTGAATACAAATGTTGAAATTGTTGGTTACATATAATTTCGCGCAACACAATGTTTCCATTTCATATTATATTTCGTAAGCTTACCGTGAATTTCACTAATGAAGCATTTACATCTGCTGGAATCCTTTGTATGTCTTTCTAGAAACATAATATTAATACTGAAAATGTATACGTAACACTATACATACGTATAACAGAATATTTTATTAAATACATTGTTTCATTGTGTCGTATTTTTTCCTAAATTTCATATTTAATTTTCAAGACCAGTTTTATCGATTTAAATATTTTTATCCGATAACAATACGAGTATGTTTTATTTTTTCATACAACGACAGGTAAAAAGTTTTCTAATTTATAATTAAACATGTGTATGTATACTATATACTAAGCTCTCCGTATCTATAAATCATTTTTTTTAAAGCATTATAGTCTCCCTAGTAGCGTAGTTGGTAGCGTGTGCACTTAGCAATCCGGGGAATGCAGGTTCGATTCCCCATCTGTCGGATTTTTAAAATCCGAAAATGCTGGACTGGATGGCCATTGGGTTGAGTAATCGCTTACAATATGGAACATATTGATCTACATAGGTTGAAGTTATCCACTGCGAAAGTGGAGTACACAGATCTCCGCAATTTGAAGATGTCTTGACACATTATTTTTCATGACAATTATTTGTCAAACAGTTGCTCAGCCCAATATGCACCCAATCTTGTAATTTCGGAATTTTTAAATCCGACAGCTGGGGAATCGAATCCGCATTCCCAAGATTGCTAAGCGCGCACGCTATCAACTATGCTACTGGGGAAACTTCTTAGCCAACAACAAAACTTAATTAGTTTGAAATCTTGACACTAATGCCACACAAAACTTCTATGGATGTACTTAGTATTCTAACACAGTAATAACATATTTAAATAAATAACAAAAAATGATTGATATTTAAAAAAAAGTTTCTATGTTTTGAAATTTAATAGCTGATGATAGCCATTTAAATACTTGAATTAATTAATATTTTTTTATAGATGCCTATTCTAATGAATAATAATTCTTATAGATATTTGTAGGGAAATATTTAACAGTGAAAATCTCTTTGTTTTAATTACGTTTAATGAATAATGATTTAATTTTTATATTGGGTGTATTAAAAATACTAATATTCGTTAATTATTAAAGGTCAATACGGATGTCCGTTAAAATATTGGTTTTACTGCCGTCTCATTTTATGGCACACTCCACTTAACATCCTTTACTAACTCCTATTATAATGTGAAAATTACCTTTAATACTACCTGATGGCCTAATGATCTAAGTGCCTAATTGAATAACGCGTATGAACGTTGCCATAGAAGAGATAATAATCACTAATTAATAATAATTCCCGAGGCAAATTTGTTTACTAAAACTTCTATAAGAACGTGCGTCCACCGCTACCGATCGACGTATATTTAAATATAAATCTTGTATGAAAACAATCACAAGATAATATTAAAGCTCTTTGTGTTGAGAATGTTATTTTAGAACTTTCATCATGTGCTTAAAAGGCTACATCAAAAAATCGATATTTAAATCCCCGTATTATTTAGTTTCTCAGAGTGTAGCGTGCACCCTTTGGATCCGGAGATTACAGGTTCGATTCTACAGTACCTGAAATCTATATGCTCAGCTTTTGTAGCAAATATGGCATATAAAAAAATGTTGCACTTTTTTTTATATCATCTTACTCCTTAAGTATGTAAGCATCTATATTCATGTTGGTTTAATAACCGGGTATTACCTTTGAAGTCTTCAATACATTTAATATGGTTGTCTACACACAGTTTGAATAGATATAAATCATAACTTTAGTTGTAACTAATTACAAATATGAAGCAACAACGAAATGGTTATAATTTCATGTTATTACACATATTCATAATTTTAAAATGGAGCTTCAACAGGTAAGTGCCTATTCGATCAATAAATATACATACGTTTTGAGATTCAGTTTTTTATGAAGATATTTTTTCTTCTATATCTCCTCCATAAGTGTCATATATTTACACTTTATGAAAATTTTAAGAACTACTATCACTAGACTACGTAGTTTTACGATGTTTTTTTTTTAAATCGTCTATTTCTAAAGTATCCACACTTCTTTGTACAGACTGATTGCGGGAATTCATATACTTCACTTTTAGAGTGGATATCTTTATACTGTGTAGATCCATATGCTTTATTTTCGGAGTGAATGTGATAGATAGATAGTTATTTATAAAAATAATCAATTTAAATCTTAAACTTATATTTCTTCACAGTCCAATCCTTTCAATAAAATTTAAATATATTGTTCCTACTATTGTACAATTGAAGTATGTTAGGTGATTCTACGGATTCCGTTTCTGATTCTGACATCGGTAGAAGGACGTCACGAATGGCTAGAATAAATACAAATGTATCACACCCATTCATAATATTTGTCTTACCAACGCTTGTTCAGAGCAGTGTCTCTACTCCACCTTTATTAACGTCCTTACGTGGTATTACAGTACACGTATTTTATGTGAATACGTGTGAGTTGGACTGAAATTCCACACATATTATCTTTCTGCGTTATAATATCACAACTTAAATGTACACAAAATATCAACTTGTAATTGTTATAAATTCACGAAGTTTCAAATCTCTTCGATCTCATTTGAGCGCCGTAGCTGCATTTAATATCTACAATTTTAATTTTGTTAATTGCTATTTTTAATTGTTTTGTCTTCTATATCTCTCTCTGCACAATAAATTTAAACTATTTATTATCACATTATCATTTTTAATACATGTTCAACTATTATTTAATATGTTGCGAATTCAGTCCTTTACTTTTTTTTAAGATACAAATTACCAATATTAAGTATCGCATACACTGGCTAAGCATTGTTTTTCGCAATTCCGATTTTATTTTTGAATCATAAATTTTATTATATCGTCATATTACTGGCAAAAGACGTTATGGTGAAAAGGTGAGTTTTGAGATAATCGAATATAATACATAATAAATTATACCTCAAGAAATTGTCGTAAAATGTATCTAATAGAGAGACTCAAACATTAAAACTTGATTATCTCAAAACCCACTTTTACACTTTAACGTCTTTTTCCAGTAATACGACGATATATATATTATACTTTTCGTCTACTTTTCTTTAAAACCTTACTAATTGTTTCATTTTTTAAATCATGTTAACATATAAACCATGGAATCGATACAATATCTAAGCATATAATAAATTTAAAAAAAACACAGTAAACGTTAACGAAGGTAATAAACGACTGAAATTTTTCCATAATAAAATAATTTCATTTCTAAAAATTCAGATATGAATTTTAAAAATTATTCAAATAATAAAGTAATCGTCTTATATTTTTTGTTTAATGTATTCTTTTTTAATACTTGAAAATAAAAAACATAATTCCTTTATCTAATTAGGTAAAGATAAAGTCTAATAATTTCACAAATAATGTCAATCAGATAATCAATATGGATTGGAACCTCTTCGAGCACATTGCTTCTTATCAAATATCAAACATTTCACCTAGCGTAGCATCGTTAAAACTTTACCTGGTTAGTTGCTAAGCAACAAACCGGAGTTGTAGAGCGTTGTAGAGACGGAACGTCGTAGCATTGAATACAGCTCAACAATCCCGTTTTGAATTCGGTTCTAATTAGAACGTGAAATCCGTGAAACCTTCCACCTCTAAGACTCAGTAACTTGAAAACTTTTCAATAACTTCTGAGCGCTTTAACACGATATTTATTTAATTAAACGAGACGAAATTATTTCATAAAGTCACTACAACATTATTAGACTTCACTCAATATAAATACTCTCAGATGAAACACGTGATGGAGTTTCTGAAAGATTTGTTAGAAGAGAAAGAATCAGTCATTCAATCATTAAACCATTTCCTTTTTATAATCTGAACAGTTTTTTTAATGATATGTCTGTAAAAATATCATTATAAACAACCTGTATGCGGTGAGGTTTTTATATCATTTTTATCAGTTTCGATTGAGTGGATTAATGTTAATTATAATAAATTCATGCAACATTCAAATTTAAACGTTTTAAAAAAACATTTAGCTACTCCTATCACTTTGAATCGTGATTCATGTACTTTATACAAATGTATAAGCATAAATTCCATGGCGATATTAATAGTAGAGATAAAACACGTAATATTAAGTTATAATTAATCACTCGGCAGTTGAAGGAATCAACTGAACTCTTTTTAAGGCGCGCATACTAGCCTCTGGGCTATCGATTGTATGTTGGAAATCCATTTTATATAGATATTTAACAAAATCTATTTATTTTATTCAACGATTTATAAGTTGTATTTTTGATTTTATTTTAGTATGTAAGAATCTTAATTAATATTTTTGACTGATGGTGCTTGTTGGAAATTTATTTTAAATTCTAAATTATTTAAAACTGGTAAACTTCCATATGTGAGATCACTGTCAGCGACCCGTATTTCGCCTTTCGGCATCTAACATATAACATACTGAGTACCTAGTACATACCTAGTGTGTTATATGTTCGCTCATTGCCCACATATAATATAGCCTAAAGATGCCGAAAGGTGAAACCCGGGTCGCTAATAGTGATTTTTTTCGAGCCGGTAGAAACACTTCCTTCTTGAATTTTCACAATTTTTTTACAATTTCAAAAAAATATAATTTTTATCAAATTTAGAAACAGAAATAAACAAAATCTTTTTTTAATGTTAAATTTCTATTAATATCATAATTTATGTGAGCGCTTAGATTATATACAAAGAGGCTTAACTGTCTATAGTGTGCTTAAAAGACAGTTAAAAATTATTAACAACCAATCTGAGAACTCAATTTTTATAAGTTCAGTTTTTATCTGAATTTTTAAATATCATGACACTTATTCAATCCAAAATAATTCAATTTAATTAAAAGAATAATCTTTGATCTTATATGGTAGTTAAATTGATGCTGCAGTCGATAGCAAAATTACTTTAGTAAAGGATTTGTTTCCATCCGTCCATAAAATAAATGCAACTTAGTTACTCAAAATACACAAATAAGCTTCATGTATAATAAATATACTTTGAAGAAAGTTGAAAAATACTTAATGACAGTTTGCTTTGTATTTTTTTGTAATAAGTAAGTGTTCTTCATTATTTGTTTTGTCTCGAGACAGTATAATTTGTTGTATTAAATCATCAATGAACGATATTAAGTCCCGTGGAAATTCAACAGATTTCAATAATAATTGAATTAATATTATTTTATTCGTAATGCATTCTCCAGTTAGACTCGTGTCGCGTAAGTGTGGGGTGGTATTTATTAGAAAATAGGGGGACCATATTTTTTCAATTTTACCAAAAAAATAATATACTCTATTAATTACTTTTTACTAAACGAAATTAATATTTTAAAATAAGCGTTATTTTTTTTTGTATAAAATTAAACTTTAATCGGTCGAAGAAGAAAGAAAGCAGTTAAATGTCAAGAGAAGTTATTTGCTAAAAATACAAAGTATAGTGGACTGATCATAAAAATATAAATTTTTTTAAATTATTATAAATCACATCAAATAGTCGATGAATCTTTTGGGAAGGACAGTTACAAGCTTTAAATATTTGTTAAGTTTTTCTTCGAGACTATTAATTTAATTATACTCTTATCCGTACATATCAGGGATGCTCACATACACATTCAACTTTGTGGATGATTTTTGGTTTAAATTGTGACAATATTCTTACAATAGCTTCTATATTATTTGATTATAAAGAAGCATTCAAAAAAATAGAGTTCAATTGATGATTAATTATATTTATCTTATTACAAAATGTATCAATAAGCAAATTATTGATCAAAGAAATATAAATAATGTCACATAATCGTCTTCTTTATTTTAATTTTAGACTGGATTAGTAATGTGGTGTCTAGAAGTTTAACAACAGACTTTTGTGTAGTAGAATTTTCTTAATTTATTATAATTGAATAAATGGTTTAATTTAAATAACTGTCAAACAAAGTAGGCAAACTATTGCTCAATTAATTAATTCTATCAAGGATGGTGCTTTCTGCAAATTGATTTTAAGCTCAAAACTTTCTTAGTTTAAACTATTGTTTGAAGTTGTTCTTCCTAGTAAGCTGTAACATAATTAATAGGAACAAACATTTTAAGCTTAGTTAAAATGGTGTCACCTTAGTCATATCACTAACTTGGAACAAAATTTCCGCAAGTCTCTAGCTGATCAAATACTTGGAATGTGTTGCAGTCACACTTAAGAACTTATCAACTAATAAACTCAGAACTTATCTTCAACTTTCCAAACCATACATACCTCCTGGAATTTATTATTAGAAATAGTTCAAAAATGTTCAGAAGACATTTTGATTATCAGTTGAAAATACTCAGGAGAATTGAAGTTATAATTAAAACTTTACTACTATAGATTGTAAATAACATGGGTTATGTAATGTTCAGCAGTTTGAATATTGTGTAACAAATTATTTACAAAGTTATATCAATATGAAATATGTATACTTTCTTGCCTGTAAGCTTTAATGATTGTTATGAATCTTAGTTATCTTAGATTGTTTTCCATTTTTCTCGGCTTTCCTCATTTCTTCTTACTTCAAGCGTTTGTAAATTTACTATTTGATACTATTATAAAACTATTAATATCTCTTAAGAATGTTCTGTTTACTGATTATACGAGCGTACTTTGATCATATTTTTTGTTCTATTAAATTTTAGTTTATCTATGCTATGTTACATATTTTAAAAACAAAAGATTTCAAGAAACGTAGAAAACCAAAACACATTCTGCATGACACTTCCAATCTGCATATTTATTTCCACACTTTCAATTATTCAAAATTTTTGTTTTCATATGCTAACGCGACATTTCCAAAATTTGAGATTACTATTTCATTATACGTTCTCCTGTTTAATTCTTTGAAAAGAGCTTTTTTGAGAAAAAATATTCACCTCTAATGATCAAGTAAAAACAAAAGTTATTTCTTATTTTTTACAGATGGTGTATTAAAAGTCGGGAAAAAATTGCCGAATTATAAGGTTTGTTTTATATATCTGATATGTAGTATATAGTCTCGAGTATAAATATTGTTTATACCATAAAATACCAAACGCACTCGAATACAATGTTAATTTAGTTCAAAACTCTTTTTAAAACATTAAGCTCCTATACGATACGCACGCGTTTTAACTTTGAGCTGTATAAAATAATTGTAAGCAAAACTTTTACTTTTTTTAAAAACAAACGAAAATCTCACATATATTTAAATATTATTACAGTGTTTTAGAAATTTTTTGTGGTTTTCAATTTGAGATTTTAATTGATTAATAGTGTAAATAATGTAAACATCAACGTTAACTGTTGAAAGGAAAAAGGACGTAAGCCACATGGAAATAAATTAATAGAGAAACAAAAAACGTTTATTCGATGATTTTGAGCCAAAAATAGCCTGCAGTGCTTGAAGACTAAAATCATTTTATTTACTTAATATGATATTAATTTAACAAGCTATTTAAAAAAAAACAATTAAAATTAATTACGTGGAAGCTTTTCTTTCCGGTCGCAAATTTTACAGTACATCCTTTTTTCAAACATAAAATATATAATAGACACTATTATAGCATTGTCAGCTGAATTTCCCATAATGGAACGTGTATTAAATTGAATGTCTTCAGATTAACGAATAAAAACTGTTTTGAAAAATTAAGGGTTACGTATTTTTTCTTTTCGACAGTCGATATACTTCTTCACTGGCCGGCCCTAGTAAAACAAATATATATATGTTTAAATATATTATGCTGCTTACAGCTTTTTACGGTAAAAAATAAATAGTTTACAAGAATTTACGGACACTTAATCTACAAAATGAGAAGTTTATCAGTTTATTTATTTTTTATTTGGTTTTAATTATGCTTAAAAATACATATTTTTCAGTATATATATTTATATACCAATTATCTCAAAGCAACAAACTTTGAATTGCACCACTGAAGCGAAAAAATGTTGAGCTAACTTAGTTTTTCATTTTATAAATTGCATCAAATATTTATTAAACTAATGAAATTCTACTAACACATAATTCCACGAACAGCGTTCAACATTTTCTTTTATTTGATTGAATATTTGAAAAGACGCTTCTAGAAACAAGCAGTTTAAAACGATGGCCTCTGTAAATTCGATCACGTTCATCTTTTCAAATACGTGTCCATTTTTTTCAAATTATCGATTTAAAAGATACAATTGGATTGTTAATTCCTTTTATTCCCTTTTAGACTCGCTTTGCCGTGTATCTGATAACTTTGAAGCGCTGAGTGTGAACAAAATTATTACCATTACACATTATTATAATAGTATAATCATAAATCATGAATAATCACCAATTTATTTCATGTGCAACTTAAATATCTGCAATACTCGATATTCTCGTATATTATTATACAAAAAATGACAGAAAAAATAGACATATAGAAGAAAGAAAAAAAATACTACATTATGTTAATCCTGTAAGATCATCTTGTATTATAAATTGAAGGAGAAAATTTATTATCAACAATGCATAATTTAATTAATTCCCCCAGATCATTCTCTTAGACAGCTGAGAGGTTTTCGTGCGCGCCTCGCAGCTGGGGAATGCGAGTTCAATTTTCACATCTGCTGGGTTTTTTTATCTGAAATGTATGACTGGATGACCGGCAATCGTCTGACAATCAATTTTACTGAAATATCATTATCACATTGCCGATCAAAACAGTATATCAAGACGAGAAAGGTAGTGGTTAAAATAAGTTTACCCAAGTGAGAACTTAATTATAATTACTTCTGTGTTGATCTAGAATAAAATAACTATACTCAGTTTATTCAGTAATATAAGTTTGTATATATATATATATATAACTAGTGGTAACTAGGTGCAATTTATAAACTAAATTTAAAAAGAGAAAAGTATCATACAAAAACAACAAAAATTATACAAAAATATGATAAGTAAAATTTGTTGTCTATTTCAAAAAAAAAATGATTGCAAATTAATATTTTTTTAGCTCTTTCATTCGAATTTTTAAAACGATAAATTAACTATGGTAAAAACACTTCTCCTTGACTATAGTAATCTTTTATAAATCAATGAACATTTAATATGTTATTAATTAATGGTATATTATCAATCAACTTCGGTAATTCTTCCATACTTCACCACAATACTACCGCAAGGATCGCTTAATCGAAATCTACGGAAGCGAGGAGTAAACTTGTAGAGTAACGTCACAAAACTTTAAGCTCTGAAAGAATAAAAAAAGTTTTTATATAAATAAATACATGAAACACCTTTTGGACGGACAGTTAAAGTGTGTGAAAATAAGCCCGGTGACTTGAACTGACTCGATGTTATATGAGACATTTCATATGTTACATTTGAACAATGAGATAATGTTTTATACTTATTTATTATTACTTATTTTAAACTTATTTCACTTAAAAACATATCGACTATGAAAAGATAGTTAATATTCCAAAATAGTTTTTATTCCATAATCAGAATGCATACAGCTTAATACACGTTACATTAAAAGGATGTTAGCAGGAAATGCCAAGTTTGTGTCAAAATTTAGCTTTTAATTTTGAAAAATGGATGCTTTGCAAGAGTTGCGGCGAAATAGGGCTTCCTTACAATCAATTTTATTCGTGTTTCTTAAACAACTTATTAAATTAACATCATATTGAGTAAATAAATCACCAGTTTTAGTCTTCATGCACTTCAAGGTTGCGCCTATCTAATGTTTTGACTTCGGCTCAAAATCATTAAATAAATGTTTTTTGTTCCTCCAGTAAAGTTTGTTCTGTGGATTACGTCTTATTACTTTCTACAGTCGATGTATTTCAATTATTTTCTTAACAAATAATATTGATGCTATATGCGTGTCGTATCTAAAAGTTTAATTTTTAAAATAAACAAAGTTTTTTCAAATGTTCTATGAGAGTTTTCTACCCATTAATTTAACGTGAAAAGTTTTGTTTCTTGTATTCTAAGTATTCAATAACTTTAAAAAACTAATATCTTATCAGAAGATTGGAGTGGACATCTTCATATAATGGAAAATAATATGCTTCACTTTCAGATATTTCAAAAAAAGTTTTCATATAACATCTCTAGTTTATTATAGAGTTCATATCACAACGTATCCTCTCTATCCGTATTGAATAAAAGCTTTCTAGCAAGCTTGGATGGTGAGTTTTCCAGATTATTTTTCAAGAATTTTCTTCGGCGACGTCTACCGTCTATTGGCTGTACGACGTAAACATCGACGGTTAATTATTATGAAGCCTTAACCGACATTTCGCACAACGCAATCAAAAAGTTTATACGCGAACATGATTTACCGTAAATTTGTTCACACACACCAGATTTAAATTTTCTTTAACGAGAACATAACTTATTTTTAACTTGTATCTTTTATTATAAAACGGAACAATATAATAAAGAGTCAACTTAAGACAACTGAAGACAAAATAAATTATTGCAGAAACTAAAGATTTTTTTAATTCTTTATAACAGTTATCGATTGTCAGCCTTTTATTGCTTTTTTATTTTAACGTGTGGCAATCGGCGTTTTTTTATGACAACTCCATCATAAAACTCCGGACCGTAAATTTTTAAATTAAAAATTTAGAATACTGATAAGTTAACTAAAAAGACATTTTGTATGTAGGCAAAATCGTATAATTTATCTTAAAAAACTATATTATATATATATAATTTACTGTTATACGTGGACAGTTGAATAGTTATTCTTAGTTTTTCATATTTATATATACTTATAATGTATGGCATATGTGCTTTTTAATAAGGGCATCGATAGAGACTTATAAGATATTATAGATAACTAGATAAAATAGATACTAGATATTATATGTAACATCGCAAAAATTATTTGGTGATACTATTTTAAGCTTTTAGCTTAGGGAGCTTTTTTTAATTGTCATGATTGCAAAAAACTGATGCTGAGTACTTCACTTAAAAACAGTTCTCTGCAAAAACGTTTTGCCAAGTACCTTATATCCGACTGTATATTTCTCTTTTTCCCGCGAAGACGTGGTTGATAAATTATTCATCACATCAGCCAATGAATAATGAATTGCGAAGCGAGAAAAACTTACCACCGTATCATATTCAACATTTTACGAGGATTGGCCGCCACTTACCCTAAAAAGCTTATTCGAGCATTTTTCTACTCTGCCAGAACGGTGCAAAAAAAATGGAACCGCGAAGAAAAACGCACAAGAAAAAGCAACAAAAAAATAGATTACAAAGTTGTTTTCTTTTTTTTAGTTTATCATAATATCCTATACTGTGTCTCTCTTTACAAAAATCCGAGTAAGAAAAAGATATATCACCCATCCACGCACCCCGGTTCACGATTTTCCACCCTCGCTTGCGTAGCTAGCGCTTTTCTAAAAGTGCAAAGTGAATTTATATACGTCCCACAACTCTGTGTTAGTTATATCTTTGTTAGGAAGTGAAAAACAAGACTTTTCCAACTGTATCGCTTACTGCAAAACGCCAATAAAAGTTTTTTTAACTTCTTAAAACAACAACCGAGGGGGAATTGTGGTGAAGACTTTAAAGGAACGAGAAGTTGGAAAAATCCCCACAGAAAACATTGAGTACAATTTACACGTATTTTTTTAACGAAATTTTAATTGTTGGATTTTTTGATAACATATAATAAATTTATATGCACATCACAAGAATAAAAATTCCTGGAGCGGTCTTACAACAATTGTTATATGATATACCTTTTCATGACTTGAATGATAACGAGGCTTCAAAAAAATAAGCAACCATCGATAATCGTATATGTTTGTTATGACTATTATTATAGTACACAGAAAAAATATATAAAAATAATGGTATTCCTAAAAACACTTTAAACTCATTAACAATTTTTCTCCTGCATTTCTTTAGCCATCAAATATCTAATCTGCAATCAACCAGTACTATTTTTTACAGCAGTATTTCTTCAAACTGAATATTTTTGACAAATTTAAATAAATTATATTATACGTACTTCTTTCTTAAGAAACTTTTTTTTACATTCTGTATTTATGATATTTGATAAATTAATTCTCGTGTTAAATTTCAAAAATTCATATACTCCACGTTTCCAGCAAATACTTTAAAACTGTGTGCAAACATGATAAAAAAGCATTTATGATAATTCAAATCAAATAAATAATATCTTCAAAGAAATGTGTATATTTATAAGTGAATAAAAATTGCTAAAAATAGTCAAAATCAAAGTCAGTAACAAAGCTTGTGAAAAATCTGTAAACGCCCCGCTTTAGTCTCATCATGGTATAAAAGTACTGTAGCCTCGTAGAGCCGTAGAGCTGGAGTGGCGTAGCTTTAGGCTGTAGAAGCTCGATACGTACCGTTGTTGCATCCGACGTATCAGAGTAATTACGATAGACGACACTGGAGCGGACGCTGGGATTTTTAATCTCGTTAAAATTTAAGTGAAATGAACTTATTGATTACGTCATGTGTCATCATCAATTTTAGGTAAGATTTTTTAATATGCTGAAAACATCATTTTGAAACTTTGATCGGATGAAATATTTTTTATATCAAGTACATCTTTATATATGTTTTACTATTTTGTCAATATGTATTTATATATGTAAATTTATCTAGCTATTTAACTATCTGTCTATATTATATGTCACCCCAGTAGCCTAGAAGGGAATGCGAGTTCGATTCCCACATCTGTCGGAATTTTAAAAATCAAAAAATGTAAGACTAGATACCTTTTAAGTTAAGCAATTGTCTGATAAATAATTCTCATGAAAAATGACCAAGACGTCTTCACATTACGGAGATCCATATACTTTACTTTCGGGCTGAATATCTTCACAACAGTGTGCTGATTCATGTGCTCCGATTTGAGAGCGAACATGTTACATAGAATATATAAATATGTTATATGTTCGCTCACCGCCCACATATAATGTAGCCTGAAGATGCCAAAAG
>JAGVSQ010002171.1:0-25747 GCA_022683975.1 Rhyacophila evoluta | reverse complement strand
ATTTAAAATCAATTTCCATCAAGCACCATCAGTCGAAAATATTAATTATATAATACATACTTAGACATAAATATATTATCATATTGAAGCGACTATTTTTTTTTCTTATAAATTAGTTTGGTTATTTCTTGGTCTCTTTAATTCTTGATGAAATTGATTTTTTTTGTAAAAAAGAAATATTTAAAGTACTACTAAAACGAGTAGCGTAGAGCGATTCGGTTGTTAAAAAATATTTTATGCATAGATTTTAGCATTTGCATAAGAACATTTTAACAACCCGGTAAAGTCTCAAATCGTCACATCTATGACTCGTTGCCTTCATGAAAATATTATAAATATATAATTTTATGTTCAATAGATGCCAACAATATTGCCGATGATCGATTATCCGCGGAGCTTTAATTTTATTTCCGCCGAGTAAGTCAAATACTTAATATAAATCGTAGGTAATATAAATCTAAAACATACCACAGATGATCCGCGATAAATAGATGTAATGATTTTAATGATAGTAAACAGCCAAGAAAACGAGTGGCCGAAAAGTTAGCGTGCGGGACTGGATTTCAAATGGGAGAGGCAGTCAGTTGACAATCGAGTCTCAGAAGAAAATAGTCTTCCGAGTATGTAAAATGCGGAGATCTAATAATCCATTTTTGGATTGGTCATCGCCGCACTCCATAATTATGCTCCGCGTGGTAAAGTGGGATTATACATTTCAAATTATTCGAAGCGTAACATACTCTGTTTGCTCGTCGGAAAAATAATAAAATATTCAAATTTTTAGGCGTTAAACAATCCGAAAATGTTTTGTTTTAGCAGAAAAAAATGCGCCTTTTCGCGCATGATAATATAAAATAATAAATATTCGATCAGCTGTTTCGTCAGATGATACAAATAAAATTCTATGCCAGTTGAGTTTCGGAGCCATGAAATTGGATGAACAAACGAATATACGTTCTAGTCTATCAGTGACGTATGATTATTCAATTTAAATGACGAGAAGTGATTTCCTTCCGCACCAATATTTCCGAACTAGGGATCGACCAATATTTCCACCAAAGTACAAGTTTCTTTATCGGATAACGTTTAATTCTCCGTTTAGAAATTGAATAGTTATTCACTATTTTATATATATAGATAAGTGAAATTCGTCGCAGTAACACAGAGCGAGAGAGTCACATCGGCAAACGAATGCAAACATTTTACAGGCGTACTTCACGTCGAGGATCTGATTTCGAATACAAATCAAAGCAAACTCATGAGAATCTAATTTTGATGCACGGGACCTGCGCCAGTACACATTTTGTAATGAAAGAACTGCAATTAGGGTCACATTAATATTATTGTTGAGCGAAATTACTAAATGGTTCTAGCGGAAAATTAAATACATTCAGTCAGCAGTGTGGCAATTTAACGAAGTGCTATAACTATGAAAATCATATGAAATTAGTTTTAATCTGCAATGATGAGCGACTTAAGATATTTTTCCTATTGGTTTCTGCCTGGTCTTAGATTAGACAGGTGAATGGTCCCCTTTTGTTAAATTATTTGTATTAAAGTAATAAAGTATCAATGAATTTTGTTTATTTTTGATTGAATGTTAAAACAACTTGAATGATTTGCAGAGTTCTGATACCGTTTCACGATAAACTGTCGCCTGGAAAAGCCGCTGTAAGTTCTTTTGCGAAATAGATTACGTTCAGCTGAAACACTTTGAAAAAAAGGACATTGAAAAATGCGCTCCTAGACAAATACGTATAGCCATAAACTTTATGGTCTGAAGTCTACGTTAAAAATGATAACTGATCACTCGAGAGGCCACCGTCTCATGGAATGGAATCGGAAGAAAACAATTTTAGAACCAAGGCGATGAAGGAAGATTACGGTATTCTGGATCGAAATATCTCCGGTGATGAATATGACAGTTAATGTTAGCGGTAGCATGTTTGTGTTAAATACGACACTGATTATATTTGCATAAGAGCAATGAGATAAAAAATATTCAGCGTTGTTAAAATCCAGTGTATCTCGTTGCCGAAAATAACGTGGCATGCAAAAAACGCTTCTGTTTTATGTGATGTCACTTTTCAGGAAGGCAAAAATTTATCCCTCATATGCATATTTAATAATCTGATCAACTAAAGTGGACTTTTTTTATTTAATACGAAAAATCAACAAACACCTATTTTCATACTCCCGTATTCACTTGATGCTATTGACGGTCATAGATAGATACGAAAGACGTCGAATCGTCGAAATAATATGTTGATTTGGCTAAAAGGTGAGGAGATTTATTTCCATTTCTGTCCTCGCTGTGAAGCGAAAAACCATCGCTGCTCGTCGCTCACTTTGGTGAAATAAATATAATACATATATCAATAAGATAATATTTCAATTGCGTAATTCTGATCTATATTTTTTACGACAATTTTCAGCAAAAATTATATGAATATTTACAACCATCGCAAATTCTAGTCGGTCTGTAAAATCGGTTTGAATACCTATTCAAAGCCTGTGTCGATTTACTATGTTTTCAAATGGGAGTCACTATTTCATTCCTGGCAAAATGTTTTTAGCTAAAAAAATATTGCAATATAATTCATTAGAGAGGATAAAGAAATATAATTACGTATAAGGAAAGTGTTTTTGCTAGGATATACCAAATAATGTATTGAAAGTTAACTATTTAGGGTGTGCTCAACTTTACTAATTAGGCTTTCACTGTTTCAAATGCGATTAATTAAATTTGACTTCACTATTATAAGAATATTGATTTCATTCAACCAAATATGTTTATACTTTTTGTACTGAGTAATAAAAATCTAACGTAAAAATTGAAAAGCGGCCAAAATGCATACGAGGGCGAGTATTATCAGGAGAATCCCCGGAGAAGCATGCTTTAAGCGGTAGAAATCGAAAGCTGATAAGGGGAATATAATCGCAACAGCTACGAGAGTGAATCTAATATGAAGCGTATCCTCGAAAGCTATGCGCGCGAATCGAGTTAATATCGTAAGGGAGATAAGCTTGGAAACGTTTTTAATCCGCATAATTGTTATAAGTCATACCGCGCGGAGTTATTAGACATCCACGAGCGAATTATGACATCGCGGCCCACCTGACTCGGCTGATATTATTATACTATATATATTAATTATCTATAACGCTTCCTCGTTTTTTTATATGATAAATATATGGGCATATTTATTTATTTTCGCATTCGATTTCTCGGTTTTACCGCGCGAAAACCGTACGAGGATGTCCTCCGTCCGCCGCGCGACAGTGACGTCGAGTCGGCTCCTCTCCGCCTTTCTTCCCTTCGAAGGCGAATGAGCGCCCTCGGCCCAGATAGAGTTCTACTGAATTTTGATTTGAGTTTTTGAGAATTTTCCACTGAAGGAAGAAGGCGCAATGAACACCGCGCCCTGGTGAGAATTCTTCGATACTATGATTATATTAAATATCGCCGGACAGATACGCCGAACACGCAATAGAATGACGTAATCGATACTTTTAAGCGAGGGTTCACAATGATCGCAAGATATCCTTTCACTCGATTTTCGAAAGAAGTTCTCCGATCGAGCGGCGGGATTCGAGCCGGCGACCCGCATGACCGAGTCCATTGGCGGGCGGCGAAGGCCGAGCTATACTGTATTTTAAATGCGCCATTTCAAATTTAATTAGACACGTGTTCGACTATGTTGTTAATATTGAAAAACATTTTCACCAGCAAAAAATATTTTGTGGCCGTCCAACGGGGGAAGATAAAATAATGCGGAAGCGCAATCTTGCTCATAATTTTCCTCTCTACTTTCCCAGTGGCGGCACTCTTTTAAGTTTATTAATACGAAACGGGCGCTCGGGTCTTTATTTATGCGACGCGACAATTCCTACCGCAGAGCAAGCACTATTCTCTTTAATTTAACAATGCGATGTCTTTGATATATAATATATATATATATATACTCGTATATATTATAGTAGGTACTGATGTAATCTGTTTTGCAACACACTCTTTGGAAGCAAAGTGTCACTGGCAATTGTTATCATCATCGCAAGTTAGCATACCTAGTACTACAAGACATTGAAGCTCCTGCAAAAATAAACATCTCAATTCACCAGCGATTAGATTGTAATCTATACGGCTTTATCCGCAGAACGAGCTTACAATTTAATCCTGAAATTTCAAGTATTATATATCATTTGAATGGTTATTAAAAACAGTGAAGTAGGAATTATCTAGTCGCAGTCGGTCTACCGATTTGTCAAAAACTCTCGCATATAATATAATAGTCACGAATTTCCAGAAAAATGAGAAGAAAATGTAAAACAACAGAATCTCTCGTCGCAATTATATTTCTCCGTTCGTTTCAATTTGTTCAATCGAGGAGAGCTCTCGCATGCAACGCATTAGACCAGCCGACACGCTTAACATGGTTTTTCGCCGACAAATATTAATTTTTATTACGACCCCGCATTCGTATAAAAACCTCGTGTTTCGTTTATTTCATCACCGTGAGCTGACACCGGAGGTATTAATTATTCACTTATTGTAATGGAATTACCTCGTTTATTAACGAGCGGTCAAAATCACAAAATATTTTCGGCGTACCTGTCGAAAATAGTCCACGATGCGTTATTTAAACTTTGTTTCCGTTGTATTGTCAAAACATCCTTGTTATAATTTACAAAGTTTCGGGTTAATTTGGTCGGTGGTATAAATCCTCACACATACTGACCGCTTCTAAATTTAGACGAGTTCAAGGGACCAGTATCGGTATGTTCGGTCGGCATTGTAGGAATTTTCTGGAACGTCCCCATGTTCATGTTTTTATATTCTCGATCAGTGGTAAAAACGTATCGTCATATGGTCACCCTCGATGATCGATTCGTTCAAAAGAGCTCCGGCTCAGGCCGTCACATTAAAAACAAGAAAAAAATATGAGATTAGTTGTAGCTCACCGCAGACCGGTAATGTTAGTGACGACGGTTTTTCCCGGCGACTGGAACCAGAGGCCTCCGGGATCGCAATCGACGCTTCCGCCCGCCCAACTTTGCAACGTCAGCTGAGCGGAGTCCAGCCACTTCGCCTCTTGCCCTGAAGACAGTCGGATCGTCACTGAAACAATCCAAAACAATATTTTTCATGAAATATTAATAAATCTAAAATGTGAAATGAAATATTATTATTTGTAAAAACAGAAATCAACTGGTGCTGCGCGTCGGCGCCGGAAGTCGCCGGTTCGAACCTCCCTAGTGTATAAAGATTTTTTTAAATCGAAGACGTAGGATTGTATACCAGATGGATTAAGTGTTTTTTCGTTTAAAAATCTGCCAACATGTGATATGGCGGAGACCGAATCGGTCGTGATATATAAATAAAAAAATATTTACAAAATATAATACTAACGCAAATGTTTAAGAAATAAAAAAAGCTGAATCCAATATGCACGCTAGCGGCTCCATTCGAGTCGGAGTATTTTTTTTTTTACCGGAACGCAAATTAGTTTCCAGTTGTGAAACTGAACTTGTTTACGGGAGCATCCCGCTGCCTGAATTCTCGTAAGAAGTTGAAGTTACCTGTAATATGTTTTTTCCCGTTCGTTTCCCGCAGTCTTTTTATATTCATAACTTTGTAGGAAAGCCATATTTTAGTCGGGCCCACCGTATTTATTGAATTA
The DNA here is from genome assembly GCA_022683975.1 of Rhyacophila evoluta. Lineage (NCBI taxonomy): Eukaryota > Metazoa > Arthropoda > Insecta > Trichoptera > Rhyacophilidae > Rhyacophila > Rhyacophila evoluta. The sequence goes on along the minus strand of JAGVSQ010002171.1, from coordinate 20,066 downwards.
TAAGTAACGCCGGCATTATGAACGGAGAAAAAACGAAAGGCAAATTTTCGGTTCACTGTACGTATTATGGTTGTTTATTATGCAGTATTTGAACGCATTTCAATTTATCTAACCGTCACCTTTCTTTTTCTTTCTTTTCGCGCTTATTATTAGTGAAAAAAATATACTTGTATTATTTTATTAACGTTTTACGGCGATTCGTCGACTTTTATGGTTATGCTTTTTTTAATATGTTATAATCTTTTAAAATGAAAAAAATGGGTCCTTTAAATTGAAGTCGATTGCTGGGAGTCTGAAAATGATATCGAATTATTTCCTAAACACGCGAAGGATTGATAAGCGATAAAAATTAATTAAAGTAGTCATAAAATCATACACTCGTGTGTAATCTGACATATAAAGACAAGAAAATCCATCCGCAATTGAGTGATATAAAAATTCCATAAAAATAAAACCCGGTATGCGGTGAACTTTTTATAAAAAAATGGACTTACATTAGAGGGAAAAGGCATTTGCAGCGAACCAAAAAAAGCACACATAATCAATAAGGTCTGAATTTCTTCTTGTTCTAATACAAAACAAAAACATCCAAGAAACGGGAAGTTTACGGATTCGTCATAATACAATACGCTACTTTACGTATTCAGTACAACTAGAGATAGAAAGGTACATACGTCCTGTTTAACTCTCAGTCTTTCTGATTTTTTTTCCATTACGGGTTTTTCACCTTCGAACAGCAGAAAAAGATATTATATTCTACCAAAAATTGTTTAGTTTCGGAGTTTTCCGTTCCACTTTCTCAACATTATTATTCACTAATAAATATTAAAACCTGGCAATCCATCGCCGTTCTCGTATATATTAGGCACATATAGTTAATTTTCTCAGGCTTATTTGATTATGTGCGTAATGCGTTAGCAATACAATAATATATAAATACTATTTTTATTGTTGTAGTTATTGATTTTTCAATAAGTTTTTTGTAACTATCCTAATTAACAATCAAATAAATTGTAAGCCCATTCGTACAGTGGTAATATTATATTATAATTATTTTTCCGAAAACTGGGTTTTATTAAAAATAAAACAGCTGTCTGCGTAAGTCGTCGGAAAGAAAAATTCTTCCAGAGTAGATTCGCAATTGACGAACAGGACGCGCGGTCGTGAGCGAGACCGGTTCGAGAGAATTTCGTCAGTGCCGGTCCACCCTGATAGTTTCTTCTGATTGACAAAAGTCTGATCGAGAGACTCTTCGGAAGGTGTTCCGCGCTCCGGTGGTCGACGGAAATTGAGCGTGATGATTGTCCGAATCAAAGAGGTGACAGGAATAAAATTGAATATAAGGAACTTCGCAATAAGATATGAAGTTCACATTTTAACACTGCGCTTATATTATTTAAAAATTCTGGGCATTATGAGTAAAATGGAAATTTGTTAAAGTTGACGATAAATCACTGCTTGTATATTATAAATCTCTGAAATCCCGAGTGATTCTACCAAAACTTATGATTACTACATAAATTTGAAACAAAAAACAAAGTTTTATTATTCCTCGCTGAGAATAAATTAGGACACTTTGAAACACTCTCAGTAGAGTAAACTTTTGTTCGCTTCCTGCGGCAAAAAGGAAAATTGTCGTCGGTCATTGTAATTTAATGTGACCCTCAACATTCGTCACTTCATATTTCAATTATAAAGTAAACAAATATCCAGAAGGCCGAGAGGCGAGAGAAGGTGCGTGCTTCTGGGGCCGAGGTTGCGGGTTCGAATATTGCAACAGCAGAAGTTTTGTAGCGAAGATGCGAGATTGAATGTCGAAAGAATCAAGTTATCAGCTGATAATCAATTCGGGCGATATAAATCTTCATAATGCGGAGATCGATATACTTCGTTGCCGGAGTGGCCATCTTCACATCGTTTAGATCCGTATGATTCACACTGGTAGAGGACGCGGTAAAAAATGTGTCGCTTTCTAAGCGAATGCACAGATAGTTTTTAATAACTGTGAGCTTTATAAAAATACATTTCATGTATAAAAATATAAATATATCATTAAAAGATGGACTTTGAAAAGGTATTTCGAATTACTGTGAACTTTTTCTTGAAGACAGTTACGACAGCGGACGCTGTCGAGTCCGCTTCCTTGACCGTACCGCAGCCGATGCAAAGTTTCATGCGTGGAACGCCCTTTGAACGTCAAATCAAAGTCAATTTCGTATTCATCATGAAATGAAAATCTGTAAGTGAGTACAGATTAAGTTACGACGAAACTTTTATGTAGTTATCTGATAATGCTGTTAGAATTGAAAAGCGATCGTCAACATAAATTATAAAAATATAATTAATGAAACGCGAATACGTATTGGGCCATTGATAAATGTTTCGTATAAACTAAAGTTTACATTATACAATATGACCATTATAACAGAGATATTTATTCCGATTTGTTAACATTGTTATCACACTACCAACATTATTTTATAAAATAAATTGAAAGATAAATGAGCGCGTCAGTAGGATGATAATTATATAAATAGTTTGCCAAAGATCTCGCTCGGCAGTTGGGCGCACAGAAATAAGTTTTAACTTTTCAGTGCGACTCTATAAACACGGATATATTGTATTCGACGGTTGGTCATTCTGATGGAAGCATTAAGATTTATTTTTACACGTAAAATCGGACAGTTTAAGCTTAAAAAAATACAAATTATGAATGAATGAATAGATGAATTCAATAATTGTAGTGGTTGGGTATGCATTTGATAAAAGCTTTGTTCAATTGCAATAGAAAGGTGTGATGCTCTGATTTCTCCGAGTTTTTACCGTAAAGCATAACCGTTCGCTGTCCGTTCCGAAGGTGAGACGAATCGGATCTCGACATCTTTTCTGAATTACCAAAACTTGAAATGGCGGAATGTTTATCGTCACATGTCAGACTCGTAATGAGGTCCGTTAAATTAAAAACGGCAGGCTTTCCCGCCGAAACTTTTACGTCGGATAAAAATGGCCGCCGACTGTTACGCGCGGCCCGCCTCGTAAATCTCGCACTTCGCAAAGTTTACGATTAAAACTTAGCCGGGCCGTTCAAACTCGCGTTATTAGCGAATGTTTATTTAAAAATTTAAATAAATCCGGTTTACGAAATAGAATAAATTAGCTTATTTGTCGTTGCTTTTTCAATGTTTTTCGACTAATAAAGTAATCGACGGAAGCGTACTTATTTACTGCCGCGCCTCGTCTTCGGTGAAGAAAACGACCGATCGACAACAAAATAACGCGTCGCCTATAACTGGGTTATCTCGCTGAAATATATGAGAAAATATTTAAGTCTCTATACTGAAATATAACGATACTTTTTGGGAGGCATTGACGCTCTTGCGTGCTGTAGTTATTCTCATATATGGCCAAAGAATCGTTATGAAAAAAGACGAGGTTTCGCGCGGCCGTGACTGTTTTTCGACGGGCAACCAATAGGGCACTCTGGACCAGCTCGGACGAAATTCATTTGCTGCATTGCAGCGGCGACCGAAAAGATCTCGAAAAGCGGTCCAGACAGCCCTATTCGAGCTAGTTTACTGTTAATTATCTCACGCGGGCACTATACGTTTTACATTTAAACGCAATAGTGACAGATAATGCGATAACACTTGATCTAAACGAACGCTCCTCGATTGATATCGATGAGCTTAAAAAGTCGCCTCCGGTGGAAAGCTTTGCAGAAATAAAATAAAATTCGGAAGTCTGGACTCAGATTTCAATTTTCAACCGGAAATCGAACGCCATAGTGACTCGCTTCGCTTATCTGAACGTTCCCATCGGATTTGAGCGAATTCATATTTTAAATTTTTCGCTAAATTTACGATTATTGCCGAAGTTTTGCGAAGCAGGCATAAAAAGATGACGGGAGAGGGGGCTTATTACCGTTTCCATGGAATTAATTGTCGCGACGTCTAAATGCAACGTTGTTCCCAAAATTTTTTTTTCGAATTCTTACAATTCCACCTCCCTTGTTATCGAGATGTTGGTGTGCATGCTACGAAATCGGAGACTGCGAAAAGAAGTATTAAGCTATTTTTTTTTTGTGTCGGTGAACACTAATGACGGTAAACTATGTCCGTGAGTGAAGGCGCAGAGCTGTTTCGTCACAATAACGCTTAGGAAACCTCGCGCATTCGATCATTTCATACGATCGAATCGGCCTGCGAACGAAGTCGCTCATTAAATTCGAGTCCAGTTTCGAGACAAAAAAGTTTCTTTAGATTCCCGTTCCAGCGTTGCGCGCGTCGGAGGAAGTTTCGCGGAGTCGTTCTCCTTTTCATTTTACATCAGCCTGGTCTGCAGATTACGCGCGTAATTTACTGCTCTTTGTAGAACAGCCCTCTGCCCCGCGTAGAAAGACAGAAGTGAACTGCGGAGGATTTTATCATAATAATTGGCGTCCGGGCGTCACCGACGCTACCAAATATGGCGTTTTATTTTTGCGAACATTCACGCGAAGAAACGTAGATTCGAATGCCGAAATGTCGCGAAACGACCGACTCGCCTCGGAGAGAGCGGCTGCGAGTCGACCTCGTGCGATATTATTGGTTCGATGCGTCAGCAAATATATACAAATATCCGTCGAGGGGTACCTTTGCATACCCTTGTTCGATTATTCCGTCGCGATTATTGCACTCTTATTACAGACGACGCGATATAAAAGAAGGCGCGCTACAAATCCGACCCTGACGCGCGGGGGCGCGAACAGGGACGCCGCGGAGGCGGGGACGGCGAAAGTTTAGCAGTTTTCCTTAAAACAGATAAAATTTAAAAATGGAGCGGAAAGTTTGAGGCGAATCGCCGCCGGCGAATTAAAAGAAAATCCTTTAAACGAGGAGACTTTCCGTTTAATCAGGCTTTGCGCTTTTTATGTCCTCTGTGATATATTATTCACGAGTCGACTGCAGCACTTTTCGCGTTCGCCGAACTTTCATCGAAATTAATCACTTCTCTGGTGAAATCGTCGGATGACCGATCGTCGCTCGCCTCTTCGTTTGTACGGAATTAATACGGAACGGAGAAATGCTGAAATGTTTGGATTTTATTGGCGCTCAAAACTTTTCTAGTTAAAGTGTCTCATATTCGAAATAGGATCGATCGCAATTTTATTTCAAATGTCGTACAAAAACTGTTACAGGATAAGCGATAACTTCGTTCGTATTGTTGATATCGCATCGAATCTTGACCGGCGACACGTTTATATTTACGGAGAATTTTTCAGTATTGTATACTAGACAGTTCGATTTCTATTACCGGTAATCTATATCACCGCGCTTGGAGGTGGCGACTTGCCGGTTGAAGATTAAACGGCTATGCGCCCGTTTCACTTACTCATGTGAGAATTCGGACGAGACAGATTCGTTTTTTTTACCACGTGACCGAAGTGACGCAGATTTTTTAGTTATGAAAAATTATGCGCGGCATTAAATTAAAATGTTGTCAAGCGGCCGCCGGACAAATTAAGTCGTCATTAATCCGCGAGTAAATGAAAAGTTTCCTTCGCGCGCGCCGTTTCGCTTTTCTCGGGAAATGTTCGCGCTCCGTTTTCGCGCCTCGAAGCGTTCTCTTCTGACGCCGTATTTCAAATATTATTAATGAACCAAGCGACGACCGAGTGTCAAAATATGATTTTAATTAAAGTAAAATTACACCGGGGGCGTCCGCCCTCCGCCCCTCGCCCCGATTCACACCAGGGTAGTACCGGAACATCTGCACGTTTTATTTCGTCTCTAATTTGATATTCGTATCAAAAATTTCAACTCGCCTATCGAACATTTATTTGTGTGTAGCGAATAAAGTTTTTCATTTCGAGCGTCAGAGCCGCCTTATCGCGTAAAAGACTAACGAGGAGGCTCTCTTCGAATGGTAGTACGACGAGGTGCTAAACGATCGTCTCGCAAAGGCATATGCATCTATACATCTTCGAAACGAGAAAAGTGTATTATAACGAAGCGCAAACTGCTCATCTGCTACTAGAAATACTGTTATGAAGATGAGGGTAAGTAGTAGAGAGAAATAATCTGTTAACAAACCAAACAAAAGACTGACTGCGTGGGGAAAATAATCTTTCAAACCGACTGGTTGCCATAGCGGATATGACATAAAAATCGCCGATGAAGCCGAATCTCGTCCTGATATACACCACGAAGAACGAAGAAGAAAGATTGCCTTCATATATAATTTTTAAGCTTGGCCGAAATGATTTCTATTATTGTGTATGGATTCGGCAGAGGCAGCTTAAACACTGATTTTACTTCATTACCTTTCGGCAGACAGCGGTTTGGGCGAGAAAGTTTCTTCCCGCACATTCTCGCACACTTCGCTTTGTAAACAGAGCAGCTTAAAAAAGCATAGAAATGAAAAAGTCAGAGAGCGAACTGAAATATTGCTTCCCGCCCTCTAAACAATGCATGCAAAAATACAATAACCGCGTGCGCTCGCAAGTATCTACATGCTACACGTACACCGCTATCCGTTGAATAAGAGCTGTGGATGGTTTTATTTGAGGTAAATTTAATAAACTCCACGAACAAGTAAGCTTTTCAGTTGCCATACTATAATAATGAGGAATCTGAAAATTTATTATTTAGAAAGTATTTCAAATAAGGCCAACACGCATGTCCTGTCCATACGTTCGAGCGATGGTTGATTTCGATTTTCGCATTCAGATGACAACCGCCGACCGACCGCATCAATTATTCTTTCACTTTACCCTCGATTATAAAGTAACATGATTAAACGCCGTATTCCTATCAAAAAATAACTAGCTTATTAAAATTATCACATTCTCGATAGATAGAGTCTGTATAAGTCCAGTAGGAAATAGTTGCACTGATTTAAAAATAAATAAATTCAAAAGTTTGTTTGATAAAGCACTAAATTTTATTATGTTCAGACAGAATTTACTCTTTTTTTGTAATAATGATTAATTATTTATTACATATTACAAATACCTAGTAAATCAAAATAAATGTATACAATCAGTAATTATAGTTGACGCTAGACAAATAGCAGAACTCGTCACGGCATACTCAGCCTGCATACTGCAAGTTTTCGTCAGAATATGCTTCATTTTTTTCTGAAAAGTCAATCGTGATTTTCAAATAAACTAAGACATGCAAGTAAATTATTTTGATTTATGATATTTAAAATATTCTCGATCTAAATAAAATATTGATTGAACAAAATATTTCGACGCGGATGTCGCGGATTAACGAACTATACATACGTCTTACTCTGAAAATTGGGCTGAACGTTTGTATGCCGTTCGTACGTCTAGTATAATAATTACGAAGCACGGTGGCAGAGAAAATCAGTGTCGGAAGTTGAAACTTGCCATATTTTTGTCTGCAGGGAGAGCTTTGAACGAAATGCGTGCGGGCTGCATCCGGGAAGTAACAATGCGAAGCAAGCTTTTATGTTTTCACCACACACACACTATCACCCTTCACTTCCGGCATTTTCCCTCAGCAAGATGCCATGGGATACATCTGCGTTTAACGTTTTCGATGTTACAAATGCGTGAATAAAACATAATACACGTAATAAAGCGGATGTACGTTAAGTAAATATCCCACACAGATCCAAACGCAATTACAAGAACGTCATTATCGCCAAGATAAATCACTGGCGTAATTTTATCCCAACCGAAGGAAGCTCGAGTCCCTATCATGCACTCAAAATTGGGCTACGCCAGCGTACAATTTTCAGCGGTGAAATGGCTTATCCCCGAGATAATCCTTCCTAGATTTATGAAGTTTTTCGATAAGCCCCCGATGCTTCCCTATAGTGCCAATTTGTCACAGTTACTATCTGAGTGGGAAATAGGTATTGTCATTGATACTCTTCATGACGGCAAAGCACCTAGGCCGGGCTAAATTGAAATTACGACGCATATCTAGAATGTCGCTGCACCAGAAATATTGTGCGCCAAAAGTGCCACTTTGCCTAGCTCCTGGAAGAAAAAAGTTATCATGGTTATTCACAAATCCGATTAATCTGTACTAGATTTGAAGCTCACATGGCGGAGACAGCACCGCTCTCATCAAATCAACTCGGTTTTAGACTACTAAGGATGCCATTCATTCTGTGATAACACTGATGATATATGCTTATATATTTCTAAGAAATACGAATTATAATAGAAGTTTTTCTTCGTGTTAGTAGTGCTTTCGACAGCGCATTCTGGCATCTTGCTTTATGTCTGCTTCGACTGAAATGGATCCCATAAAAACATATATGGACTTATAATAATGTTCTTTAATGATAGATGAGTCTACCAGCGATACAGTAGTTTCTAATATAACTAAAATGGGCTGTCCACAAGGCTCGGTCTTGGATTCTCTATTATGGAATATCATTTTTGACGGCCTTCTGTTAACCTGCTTTATTTAGACTCTAATATGATTACTTACACAGACGAATTCTCAATTTTTGTGAGTGCTAATAGCTGCGAAGGGTCTCTAATTATCTGTTAACGAAGTTTTGGAATCTATATTATTACCCAGAAAAAACTGATATTTGCGCAGCACAGAAACTATTCTCTTGAAAGCCAACAGGATCCTTAAACTAAAGCCATCTATTCTGACTTACTCTTAGACAGTAAACTTTTGAGAACGGAAGCACTCTTCCCACCGAGGCTCATTGTTAACATTAGAATAGAAATCACGCACATATTTTAGTACACGCCAACCGAGATCGGCTCGAAAAGCTGCACCTGGAACATTTTTCGCACTATGAAAAGCGCCTCACATTCGATATGCCACAGTATACGGTCTAATAATTGGCGCAGAGGCATGGCGAGTGACGAAGGGGAAAGCCAGTTCGTCGCAGAATGCCGAGCCTCACCCGCGTTTGTTATTGTACTCTAGATGTTTGGCACCGTGATATAAAAATTTTCAGGTTTTTTTTAAATAGTTTCGTTTTTACTAATTATGATTCCGTCTACCCAATGTGCCCACCGTCCATCAGGTAGAGCAAAAAAGAGGAGCGAATTATTTCTCTCCTTGTTATACGTGCTTAATTAGACATATTGTCTACGAGTCGGCCCAATGAAAGGGGGGAGAAAAGTTGCTTAAGTCTCACCAGCGACTGCAACTCGGGAACAATCGCGCTTAATGATGAACTCGGAACCGCCGCCGGCCGGTCGGCGAGCGCAGCGAGCGACAGTCGCTCCGCCAGTGATGCTCAAAATCTGAGATAATATTTTTGCCGCGAACGATTTCAATGTGATTTGAAACGGCGACATCAAACGGGTTATACATCGCTCGAAGATGATAGACTTGCTCTTTAAATCTTGGCGCTTTTCGCTACCTCTGATGCGCAAAAACCTATCGAGATTCCCAAAAACATTATTTCGACGTCCTTCCTTTTAATCGCTGAAACTCTCGGAAGTCGGTTCGACGACTAAAATTAATTGTCACATTACGGTCCGACCCCCGTGGCCGCGCGAAATTTCTTTTTTATGCGACCCCTCACAGGTGATGCCGATAGATTCTGACACATAACATGACGTTATAATCCAACTATCTATCTGACAGTTTGTGGCTGTTTTGGTCGAGTGACTTTTTAAGCGGGTGTAAATATTATATAGCATATACATAAGCAGACACGATAATGCGGATTGTTGCAATTGCTGCAGTTCGGTGGTATCTTTATTATTATAATATTGTGAATAAAAAAGAAGAAACCATAGGGTTTTATAATAAGTAGACGCTATTTAGTGACAATGATCGATCGAAGAAACGTCAACTCGCTCCGCATAATGTTATCGATGATTTCATAAAAACTTCGTTTCGTAACTGACAACTTTTCAATTTATCCTAATCTCAATATCCGATTCTCCTTCCATCAGATTGTATGGATTATATTCTATCAGAGTTGCGCGACGGAAGGCGGGGGTGGGGGCGGGAGTGTATGTTTCGCATGTACATACATTTATTATCTGCTTCTAGCACACTCGACTAACCCTATAATGCGCGATGATTTTCTTTCATTTATATAATTGTTGCTTAAAATATTTACGAGACTTCGGTCGCTTGACTGCAAATAAGTATATTTCGACTGAATCAAAAACGAACCGCATTTGGAAATATAATTCAAAAGTCGATGAAAAGCGAGCGGCGTAACATCCGGGTTCACACCTTCAGAAAATTCACAGTTGACCTCGCGATCGCAATACAGAGAAAATTTATTATATTTTTATGCTTCAATAATCGCCGGTTGCGGTGACGGGCGAATTCTGATATTTCGTATTTTAAAAGATGCGGAACTTTTGTCGAGGAATATCCATATGTAAATATTTCTCGACGGCAGAAACTTTATTAAAATTTATTCTGCGATAGTTTGCACCGAAAGCCGAAATTTTACAAACGTTATACCGCATCATCTCCGATGAACGCTGCGAGGTGTTAGGGATATAATTTGTAAAGCGGCCGAATTGCTTTTTTAGTAGGTATGCGTCCGCTGCGCAGGGAAACGTGACGAAAATGTATCGGCAAGAAAATGCGTTCGATCCGTTGTATTCATCGGTGGGTTTTTTTATTCCCTTTAAATATATTTTTATTTAATTCACTTATCGCGCGCGTGTATGTAAATCATTATCAGTCGCGCCTTTGATATCAGCATCGACACGAAAATTAATTTCCAATATTTAACCGCAAAAGAGGCGAAAGACCAAGGCGAATGGAAAACGATCGTCCAGGTTAATTGTTAAAATATCATTGATTATATGCTCCGTGACCTATATTTGGACACAATCGTTTAATGAAAATTATAATAGATTTCGTACGAAAATCTATCGAAAAAGTTTATCTAAAATAAAATATATAATTAATCGAATAAACAAATGAGTCCGCACCTGTAGAAAATCAATTATGTATATTAATTTTAATACGTCGAATGTATAGCGTAAATATCATTAAGATAGCAGCAGATTAAAGGAGAACGCATAATAATATTCACGATAATCTGTCGGCTTCGCGCGGCGCGGCTCCTGCCTCGCGAGGGTTAAGCGGCTTATGACGTAAACCAGTGATAACACCGCGAGGCGGGTGGATTATTTTACCACACGAGTTTAGTTCAGTCGGCGCCCGCACGGGAGAGGGTTTCAAATCTCGACATCGCATCTTACAGATTAGCGATGGCGATGATGTCTTTATTAATTTGAAAAACACTATAAGGCTGATCCAATTTTTGTAATATATAACATTTTAATCGTCTCCGCTTCGTGGCAGTGGAGGCATTCGGATCTGCACGATGCGAGCATATCAGAAGATTGGTGAGCGCGAAACTCAAATATTTGGACGAAGAGAATTTAAAAAGAATGTTAAGTTAAATTAGCGCGGTATTTTTGCGTTACCCATTGATCGCGTTAAGCGGCGGATTGCTGTACTCGGCTAAGATTTTTTCATCCCTCCATGATTTAAGAAAAAATGCTGCGTCAATCTAGGAAGATGAAAATCAAACGGCACCAGTTCAGTAGAGTGCGGTAGTAGATGATAAATTGCAATTATTTTCCATCTTAATTCCTCTCTTTTTTATCTTGTGAAGTTTTCATTCATTCAGTCGCGCGTTTTCGTGCCGTATATTGTCATTGTAGTATATTTCCCTCTTATATCTTCACTCGAGGACTCCATCCGGAAGCGATAAACTTGTATTTGGCCGGGAATGACAGCTTCAACATAAGTTATGTCCCTACATACTGATGATAAGCTCCATAGTTGTTTTGACATAGGCTTCGGTGCCTGACCTCTCGATGAGCAGTGTTTTTTCGTTCTGGACACGGATCGGATGATTTGATTATCGATTTTATCATCTAAATAATATGTCTAACTAATTTTATTGAGTTCGATTATTAATGCCACGGTAAAAGACAAATCGTCGAATTCTGCTTCGTTTGTTACACCATGATCAACACTATTACATAACATGGTCAATATTATCATTTGCAGTCTTGCTAAATATTCAGACAACTCTCACCGAGCTGGTTTAATTTGGTCGAGACTTTTCGTTAAAAAGATAGTAGAACAAAAAACTTTAGAAGGGAAACACTTAATAAAATAAATAAAGTCATTGTTTATCGATTTGGTAATCTGCATCCATATTTACTATTTTTTGCGAACGTCTAGATTTCAGATTTTTACTTAGATAAAAATATATCGATGTAATATACATACAAAAATTAATTATGTTAATATCAAACGTCGTTAAGTTTTAAATTAATAAATTTTATATACGATTAAAAGAGTACTTAAATCCTCGTATGATGATGTATAATACTTCAAACTCACAAATGTCTATTATTTACATATTTAAATCGCGCATGAACATCACAATATTTTTTTTGAAACGGATTTGCGTCCAGCTATGTTTTATCAGGTTTGCTTAAGTCCAAATTAAAAATGTTTTTTTTAAAACACTTCATCCAAGGAGAGCTTTAGGCTTTGTTGCATCCATCATGGTTATTAGATTTTATCATTTAACAAAATCACACACCTTGCATTCATTTGCATTCTTGGGTCACAGAAAATGTGACGGCACAAAATGACGCCGCATTGACGGTTTCTCAATATGTACGACACAGCTCACGCCTTTGAATTCATGTCTGTTTTCGACAAGCACATTATTGCAGCTTATGGGAAATCAAGTGAGTAGAGAGAAGTAGACCTGCTTCTGCGCTCCCCTGCGCTTTCGCTTCTCTCGTAAAATGGATTCGAGCTTCGCACTCTTATCAGTTATAGCAAACCACACTAATATAATTTTAATAATGAAATAGATTCTTTGTTTAATCTTTGTTTTTTTAATAACCAATTGTTTACAATTATTTGGCTGAGACTTCATTCTTTTATTGTTGATGGAAAATAAACAGCCGCAGTATTAATACTTAGTGACGTAACGGCCCGATGGGTCCAACAGCTGGTTGGACTTACTTGAGTAACTCTTCCCGCTCTGTTAATTCTTGTACATGCCCAGAGAATGTGATATGCACCCTGTTCTGGACAGCCACAAGAAAATGTTGGCCGCTTAATAGAGCCAAACTGAGGCAGTTTGGAGGCAAAACCACCGTAGTCTGTACAAATCGGTTACTGAAGTGGTCTGGAGTTAGCTTATTAAGAAATAACCATGCGCCATTTAATATTTGAAAAAAAACATGTACATATATGCGCCGTTGACGGAATGCCAGCCATGATATTCACGCTTTCTAAATTATTCGGCAAGTTCGTGTCAGAATATAGGATGTTAAATGAATCGTATATGAATGAATCTATAGATTCTACCATAAGTACTGTCAGTTTCAAACCACCTCAAAGTCAATAATTAGTATCTTAATTACTTCCTTCTTATTTTAAATTTCCGTATTCCAATAACAAAGCCCACGAGATAAATAAATTTCCTATTTTTTTGTAAGTAGCAGAAAAAAAGAAATCAATTTGTCAAAATTTTACCAAAATGCACTTATAGTTGATAGGAAGTATACGACTCAAATATCCGGTGCGGCATCACTGCGATACATTTTGATCCTGCGACTAGATTAATGTTTACGGATGTCACCGCTAAGTATTGGCGACATCCCGCTCTATAAATAAAAGGTATCTACTATTTTTTAAACATTCCATTTTCGTTTCAGGATGCGTTTTCATTTGACGTCAATATTTCAGATGGGCTTTGCGGCGTCAACGCCGTTTCTAAATTGAAATTATTTGTAAATATACTCTTGCGTTAACGTACATTTAAATTTAATAATATATTTTAAATTTAAATTTACATTTAAATGTATGCTATATCTATATCTATCGTCGCGAATTAAATTTCGAGTTAGTATGACTTAGACGGCTCTAAATAATCACATAAGAAATTGTATCTAAATTGTATGCAGAATAACGGACTATGTATAAATATCAATGAATTATATATCACTTTCGAGCTGTTCCGTTGATTTTTATCTAATAGTTTAGTTACGAAAATAAGATTTTTCTTTGAATCAAAGAGATCTCTACAACGTAAGATGACCTTTGTAATAAGCAATAATATGCATGCATAATAATTAATCGTAGCCGATGTTATGTAAATTTACTAGCTTTTAGGGAAATAATAAAGGTTACGAAATGTTGAGTATATCATTTAAAACATATGAGCGACTGGAAGTTCTTTCCGTACTAAATAAATGAAAATAAAACATTCCATTAGAAATGGCAGTAATGTAGTATTTGAGTTTGCTTATTTTCCATTTAAATAATTGATTGTGTACTTAAAACATCGCGAAGTGTATTGTCTCGGGCGAAAATTGCATCAGAAAGGTTTTTCATCCAGAGTGATCGACGTGGCACTGCACTAACAAGCGAGACCTAATAAATATGAATATAACGCAGAGCCTCTCTCGTTCCATAAGACGAGGCCCCTTCTCTCGGAAGCGGATCCCCCTTCGTCCTCGCAGCGTAACGGAAGTTTTAAACTTTAAATGAAGCGGAACCGAGCGTCGGCGTCGGTATTCGGCGAACTTTTTGCTCTGCTTAACTTTATAAAATATTCGCGCGCCGAAGTTTCTCGCTCGCCTTTCACTCCGTTTCATTCGGTTAGCGGCGGGCGAGCGTCGAACACTCTTTCGACGTCGCTTCACATGATGCGAATGCGTTTTCTTTTGCATGTTAACGCGCGCACGCACGACAGAGACTCTGACAACATTGGACCGTCAGCGATGAAACACTTTAAGCAAATTCATGGACAACCGTGGATAAGTCTGAGGTCGCTGAAAAATGAATTATTGTTTTCATTTTATTTTTGAATATGCGAGGTAATTTCATTTTAATAAATAATCATCGGATAACGCATAATGTTGTAAATATATAAACAGTTTAATTGTGATACATATTGTAAAATACGTGTCTGCTCAAAATGCTAAAACTTTACCTCTCACGCCTCTTATTTCGCGACATTGTTTACTTAGCTGGGAAATAGATGGGAAATTTAACTGGATTTTTTTAGATACTTCCACTTTTTATCATCTGCGTATATTTGAAAATATTAAATTTTATATTTTGTAAGTATCCATATGTTAAAAAGGTATAAAATAGTAGCTGTTGTAAATATTTTGTATCTGCGCGTCAGAGTTAAGTAGTTTCGAAGAGAAGTTTGTCCGCATCGACCGCCGTGTGATAGATTTCTCATCAAACTTCGGCGCGCGACCCTGTGCGCTCGAATACGTAACTTAACTTTTCGGAAAGAGGCTAAACGCGTTCGCTTCCGGTTCCCTTTCTCGATCGCTAAGTGTGAAGTTTGAAGTAAATAAATACATGAGAATTCGTTGTGGCGATTGATTCGCAACGCGCACTGCACTCGAAACTCAAACGCTACACCACACCGCTACAGCGTGTACTATTTATAATAGGCATATACTAATCATTACGAAACACTGTGGCCTTTGAGTTATATGCTTTCTATATTTTATGTGTCCAGCTGATATGAGAGTCAATTGTACTTGTCTTCGATTTCATTAAAAACTTCCATAGGTGTAAATACAACAAAAAAATTCATGGCTTTTTATTATAAATTAAACTGTACATTGTATTTTTTTCCTAAAAATGCTTAATAATAACTCGTTTCAATTATTGGCGACTTATTCTGATAAAAATGATTGTATGTTTACGTCAAGCGAACTTTCGTCATTCCGCATCATTATCGCGCTGCGCTTTGCGGAACGCTGAATAGAAATTGGCGAGTTCGAAGAAAGTTTTCAGCCAAAAGTTATCGGAATCGATGGAGAGCAAAGGCAGTACACCAGCTAATTCAAAGAAGGACGGACGAGGGGTGGGGAGGAGGGTCAGGGTATGCAGCAAAAGCACAGCTCTGAAGTGAGCCGTTGAATGAAAATGTGCGATGAATGTGTTTCGCCGGCGATTAATTAAAAAGTTTCTTCGGCAACTCGCTGAAGGCTCTTTTGCCAAATACTCACTCGACGAGTGTTTTCATCGATCGTTCTCAATTTCGAATGAAACATTAATGCCTTTATTAAAACCCGAGCGGGTTGCATTTTTTAAATCCATATTCGACAGTGCGCCAAACTGATTAAGATTTTACTTTCTCTCTCTCTCACTTTAATGGGCAGAAATTCGTTAGTATTACAGATATATGTATATATAAAAATCGTGAAAAACTAATCTACCAAGCTACGGTGTATCAAATGAATATTCGATCTGTTATATTTTATTATATAATAATATGCGTACTATTTTCTCACATAGTAATAAGCTGTCGACCGGTGAATTCTAACTAATAAAAAGTAATTATTCTCACCGTAAAGATCGCAGCAATTGAAAATATTTCTCTCGTCTCGCTGTCGCGATAAGGTTGAATATCATACCTCGAATACAATATTCGATATCAGAGTGAGATGCAATTTTGACTCAAGTAAAAATCGAATCTTCGCGATGGGTTTCTGTCGGCTAAACATATAGATATTCAAATCGTATCTCACGCGGCATAATTTTATCACTCCATTTTCTCTTGTAATAAATGGCATAATATAAGTACTCGAGCTGAAATGACGGTGCGGTGAGAGCATCGACATCCGGTAGTAATTTAGTAGTGAAATAAGAACGATCTACAGATGAAGTAGAAACGGTTGTACAAATACGTGACAGTCTCGAAGAGAATTGAAAGAAAATGGAGGTAGGTATATGAAATCACGTATGAGACACGATGATAATCTGTAATGATTATAATGCTTTTTAAGTAGTTGATTTGTTAGTAAAAATGCAGGCGTATATACGAGTATATAATACATGCATATAAAATCGTGCAGGTTTTAGAATTTGCTCGTGCTCGATGATTTAAAATGATCTACTCAAAATAAAGCTCTCTTGTGTGAACGTTTTTTGCGTAATTCAGCAATTCAGAAGCCGATGGGTATTCTAGAGCTATGTTTTGGCAATTTCGCTCGGGATTTACCCGACTTCCCTTTTTGTATCAATGATGCGTTTTTGTGAATGTTTTTTTTCTTACCAAACCGAAATACGACACGGAAGCGGCGAACGATTCAAATATTTTAATGATGTTGCGTAAAATGAATTCAATTATAATCGCGGGGCGCGCATATTCTAGAAGACTTAATTATTATTAATCGATTAGGATAAAAAAAAGTTTTTAGAAAGTTACAGTGTTGCTTGTTCTAGGTTTTGGAATCGTCAAACTGTACAGTTGCATATAAATGCGGTAAAACAAAAAAAAAAATACCTTGCATTAATGCTAATTAATTTAACATCTCCATCGCGTGGGAGTGCGGGATTGTGAATATGCGGCAGTCTTAGCATTCGATAAATCCGTGAAGTATTCGGAAGTTAGGAGACATAAATCAGATTTATTCGGCGGGCGGCGGCAACAAACGGCCGCAATATTTCACGCGAAGAGTGCGGAAGCACGTTCCTTTCTATGCGATTATGATGTGCGTGCTAGACTTTAGCTTTTGACGAATGGACCGCCGGCCGCCCGCAGAAGGACGGATTATTTTTCGCAGGACTAGAATACTTTCGGCGTCCTCGATTGCGAAGGCATATAACGGAACTTATGGGTAGTAAATTATGCATGAAGGGAAGGTAGACCGGACTGCGAAAAAAAATTATTTCATAGTTTGAATCCGATCGCAAATTATATTATTCGGTTGTCTTCGAGACGCGTGTCTCTTCTATTTGATGGGTTTTCGTCGTGCGGGAGTGCCGAAAGTGACGTGGTAGAAATATAAATCAGTCAGCGAAGAGTTGTGTTTTGATTTACGCGCGCGGGTCGAAAGGCGAGCGTACAAGAAGGCAGAAAGGAAAAGACGAAGAAAGAACGCCAAACCTCTTTCAAAGATTAAAATATATCTTTTGTTTAAATAATGCCAAAAAAACATTTTCGTTAGAAACAGGATGCAGCACTATTATAGCGGTCCGTGTCTTAAAACTCTTCAAGCTGCGCGATGACCGAAGCTATCCCATCCGATGTCATTCGGACGTCGCATATGTACGCGCCGCAACGATGAGGTTTTATCGGACGGTTCGCTCGATGACGCTGGCGGCCTTCGCGGGCGATTTTCTGACGAAATATCGATATCGGGCAAAAATCCCAGCCCGGCCGCCGCGCATTATTCTCGAATGTGTTTTTTATGGCGGCATGAAAGTGCGACCGGCGCGATCGAGCGCGATCAAAGGCGATGAAACGTTTCGTCGGGCAGTAAACCCGGCCCCGGATAATGCCTTTTTATGATTATGGAAAGAAAAATTCTCAAAGGATAGTTATTTCTTATATTACGTTATATAAAAGAACGCCCTTGCATAGATACGCTCCTGGTCGTATAGTACAGTCAAGTAAACGCACGCACACGTACGTACGAAATGTTTATTTTGTTTATAAACCTAACTTTATAATATTGTATATTATATTATTTGCATCATATTATTATCTAATGAAGCGTTACAAATCGCTCTATCAGTCGACGGTTGTTCTTATGTAAATAAAATTTTAAAGATACGCAAATGCAAGCTTATATTTTAAATATCTGTAAATTGAAAATACATAATTCACTTTCAAGTAAACCACCAATGCGGATAGACGATGCGGTTCTGCCAGAATAGTATGTTCAAAAGGCTACAGATAATAAAAGTTGATCGACGGATGTCAATATCGCACATCGATTCTGAATAATTTAGATTATAATTAGAAAATATACGCAAAATAGTACTATAGTATAATATCATAATATAAAGTCAGGGCGAGAGACCGAAGGGATTGTCACCCGCGTTACAGAATCGGCTGCGATCGATTCGAGCGATCAACATCACCCCGCTTCCATTACTAAAACACGCAATTTATTATATTTTTATTGTTTTGAAATATAGCCGAGGCAGTAAAATAAAAATACATAATAGTCACAAAAAAGAAGCTTGGGGGCGATAAAATGCGAACGACACCATTAAAATTTATCGGTTAGAATGTATAAATGTTTTAAAGGAAACACAATTTTGTTTGGCTTCTGTGCCGGAGGAGAAGAAGCAGGAGGAAGCGAAAATATCAAAAAACGATTTTGCGAATTGTTCCATCGCCGTCGGCTCGGCGACGAGTGCTTCGACGCGCAGCACTGCAAGGGAATCAGTATTTACTCCGTAGAGCGGTACATACTTATGTTATTTATCTAGTACTTACCGTATACTTTAAAGCGTTTAATATTGTGATCGGTTTACACGTTTTACTCCAGTATACCATAGCAAGCTCGATTTAACTGTGCAGTGTAATTTATCGAAGTCATATTTAGTAGCCGTAGTAACTTTATTTATTAATGCTTAATATAAATGTATACTTCAATTGACCCGTTGCGGTCACTCTGTCGCGTGAAGTTCGCAAGTCAGTCTGCTCGGCCGGCGACGCGTAACGGCTCGACTTCTAATAAAACGAGGCTGATTTTTTATTTTCCGAACTAATAAAAAAGTTTCGCGACGAAAGTTTTTTGCTTACATTATATTGTTTCTTCTCGCAGAATGTAATTTGATTGTAATATTTTGTCGCAAAAGACGATAATAGGAAAAAGTTCTTCGTATTCTTTATTAAACATTATACAAAATATAGCAAGAAACGCTCCCTCCCGCTCGTAAAATGTTTATTTTGGCCCGTCGTGAGTCAGGGTGCGAAACCGAAATATCGAACGGCTATCAATAATTTCGGCGCACGGTATTAACTACATAATATATGAAATGAAAAAATCCGAATGTGAAAAGTGTTGAAATGACGAAAGTGAAGATCCGATTAAAATTAAGACGGAGTGTAAATAAGCTGACGTATTTCGATCACATGTTTATAGTGGACGCTTTCGCAACAAGACGGTAAATTTGCATGGAAACTGTTTTCATGTATTTATATTTATATTTGATACCGTAAACATGGATGATAATTGAGATTCGTCTTTTAAATTACGAACATCATCAACAGTAAAATCTTTATTACATAAATATGATATTTCTGTTTTAAATTTATCTTTTCTTCCAGTCTTTTGTATCCAAATC